>JADBJO010017558.1:0-37378 GCA_016801955.1 Conus betulinus | reverse complement strand
AGACTTTTATCCTTCTCTTATCTTCCTTCCGCCTTCCCCATCCTCCAGTCCCATCATTTCTCTTTCTTCGGGCATTTTGAGTTTTTCCCCCCTTTTTTTTTTCTCTTCTGGTGTTTATTTGTGTTATCCATACTGTAATCTCATTTCTGTAGTTACTTATGCACGCTGACTTTTTTGGTCGCTGATCTCTGCTGCACTGGACTTTTCCACATTCCTGTATCGATTCGTCTTAAGTATCCAGGTTTGTTTTCTTGTCATTTTGTAGATGTTCATTCTTGCAGGCATTTTAATTTCATGTTGTATTTGCTCCTGTATCTAGGGTTATATTTCTGTTATATCATTTCTCCCGTCTTCTGTTCGCCTTGGTCAGGTCGGTTTTTTAAACTTTACAGTGCGAATCCTTCTCCTCTTTCACATTTATAACCATCGTCATTAGCAGCAGCAGCAGCGGCAGCAGCAGCAACAGCGGCAGCAGCAGCAACAGCAGCAGCAGCAGCAGCAGCAGCAACTTTTTCTCTCTGTCATAATCATCATTCTTGCAATTGTCGTTATTATTGTGGCAGTCTTCGTCAGCGTTGTGATCTCAATTCTTCTGCATAATATTTTGACATTTTTCTTCTTGTTCTTCCTCTTATTCTAAATCCATTTCACACACACACACACACACACACACACACACACACACACACACACACACACACACACACATACGCACGCACGCACGCACGCACGCACGCACGCACGCACGCACGCACGCACGCACACACGCACGCACGCACGCACACACACACACACACACACACACACACACACACACACGTGTTTTCCCCCACTTACTGGCACAGCTGCAGTTTGCATAAGATTTGAAACTCGAGTCTGTCGTTAATCTTCGGAGTTGATTCTTTCCTTCTTTCCTTTTCCCTTTTTTCTCATTCTTTTCCCTTTTTATGCCCTTCTTCTTCTTCTCTTTTCTCCAGGACATTAGATATTCTGAGCGGCTTGATTCGTGATTGAATGTGTTAATATTTGTTAACACCAGTTTTTAGCCGGAATGTGTTCTCTCTCTCTCTCTCTCTCTCTCTCTCTCTCTCTCTCTCTCTCTCTCTCTCTCTCTCTCTCTCTCTCTCTCCCGTATTGCTTTCTCCATTTTGTTTCCTTTGATTGACAGTCAATGTAGGTGCCTTTGTGTGCCAAATTTTGCCAAATGCAAATCTCAACAATTAATGGCACTCGCCGCAAACATGGTTTAAAAAGTGGAAGGAAAGGGAAGTAAGCACAGAAGACATAGCCAGGGGGAAGATACCTGACGCCGATCACGATACTAACCTTTCAACATCGGGCATGTCAAAATTGCGGACAGGTTCGATGTGTAAGTGAATATGGCTGTCCAGGTGAGTGAGACGGGAGTCATCGCATTGAGCAAAGACAGGTGATCAGGAATGAAAAAAAAATGAAGAAGAAGAAAATAGAAATAGGGAAGGAAAAACACAAGAAAAGAAAAGAAAAGGAAAGAAAAAGAAAAGAGGTGAAAAAGGTCACCATTAGAACAAAACGTCTGTGCAGCAGCGCGGTGTCTCCTGTGATGGGTCTGTCTCATGATGACATGCTATTTATTGCTGTCTGTGGACGGACTGCCGGTGCTTGGGTTGTGACTGGAAGATTCTGAATGTGGATGTATGTAGAGGATCCGGAGCCACTGGAAACTGACTGAATGTGAAAAAGCACACACACACACACACCACACACACACACACACACACACACACACACACACACACACACACGCACGCACGCACGCACGCACGCACGCACGCACGCACGCACGCACACTAATCCTACAAAAGGAAAGAAGAGTGAAATCACAGGATACAAAGACAACAAAAACAAAATTTGGGAGAAAAAACTGGTGAGTCGGATTATCTATCTATATCTGTATCTTGTCAGAACAACACTATGTTATCTGACAGTAAATGGTTTCAGTCAGTCAGTCAGATCTGCATCGATTATTCTCTCTCTCTCTCTCTCTCTCTCTCTCTCTCTCTCTCTCTCTCTCTCTCAATACAGTCGAAGCCGCTTATATCGAAGTCGGATATAACGAATGCCGGATATAACGAAGCAAAAGGGTTGGCCCCGACAAAAAATCCTTTTTTACATGGCTAAAAATACAACGGATGTAATAAAGTCGGATGTAACTAAATGCCGCTTATAACGGAATGGTTTTGGGGTCCCCAGCGGGCGATCACGTCGGTTATAACGAACCAACTGCCTATAGTGAGTCATGTGTTCAGCTCTGTGAAGAGTTTAAGCCGGATAGAACGAAGTGGTTGCTTTTGTACTTCGAAACCAATTCTCAGAAAGCATTCGCTGCGATGTATATTGCTTCATACTGTACCAGGGAGATGGAGGAATATCCGCATGGCACATGAAATGTAGAGCTGTCTATGCGTTGCTCCAAACAGAAATCACAAATTTGTACATGTGTTTGACTAGCTGCATAAGCTAAGCTTGCTTCATTTTCTTACACAGCTTCACGTAGGTAGATTGAAGGTACACAGAATGTTTTTTACTGTATGTTTGTTGTATGGTAAACGTCACCTCTGATAATAAAATCGTATTTTAATATCCTGTAATGCGAGTGCCTGTAATTGTCGAAGCAGAACAGTCGATCATGTGGGGGTCAAGTTCAGCAATGTAGACGGAGGAGAGATGCTGAAGGCACGAGGGTGGGGTGAAAGGGAAGGAGGATGTCAGTGTGTCAGGCTTTGATTTAATAGACCATTTCATCATGGCGTCTGAACGTCGCAAAGTTCTGTGCTAAAGCGAAAAACTGAAAATATTTAGGAAGTTGAATGAAATCCAGCAACACAGATGAGGAAGTCATGGAACAATATGAAACTGCGCGCCGTCGACACTGGCAATCATTCTGGCTTCCAAAGAGAAGTGTAAAAGTCAGTATTTTGGAAAAGAGGACACCGCAGCACGCCAGAACTCGTTTTTAAGTACCTATCGGAGAGAATCAAACGAGAAGTTTGATAGAACTGCTGCACACACAAGAACCTGGATGCCTTTGTGTACTCATGTGGACTGCTGTGTTACGAGGATGGAAAAAAAAAACTTTTCCTTTTGAGATATTTCTCTTCGCTGTTCATAGTTGAGTTTTTTCCCCGTCAAGCTGTGGTAACAATCAGCCTCTTCTGATCCGTCAAAGAGTGTAACAATTGGGGGGATTTTTTCCGTTCAGTGTGGCAACAGTCATCCTTATTTGATGTTTCACAGAGTGTGAGAGTTTGAGGGATTTCTTTTTTTTTCATCCGGCTGTGACAACGATCATCCTTTTCTGTTGTTTTACAGAATGTGAACATTTATACATCAGACATTGTAACAGCCATTCCATTGACTGTCTATGAGTGACCTAATGTGCACTGCAAATAGTAAAGAACCCTTCACTGCATACTGATAGATTCTCCCGTCGTGTCCGACGGATGAGTAGCGGGCAGGTCATCTCCTGATGTGGGTCCTCGTGTGGGAATGAAGACCAATTTCTGAGGCACAAAGTCTTCCATAGACGCTGCAAGGAATGGAGTCCTGCAGGGATGGGGTCGTTTTCTTGGATCTTTTCCTGGATGGCAGTTGCGCTCGAATGTCAGTGAGCCCTGGGTACACCGTTACTTTCACTGTTTCCTGTCAAGGGCGACATCTTCCCAGTCATATGAAGCAGTGTTGATGTCGCAGCTTCTGAGGTTGGCCTTCAAGGTGTCTTTGTATCTCTTGAGAGGTCTTCTTTGCTCACATTGTCATTCCTTAAGCTGTCCATAGACCATCGTATCTGCGGTTCTGCTGTTCTCCTTACGGACAACGTGTCCTGTACATCAGAGCTGGCGTTTGATGGGTATTCACTCAATGCTGGGTGGGCCACACTTCTTCTGGACCTGTAGGTTGGACACTCTGTCTTGCCATTTGATGCTGCAGATCTTGTGCAAGTATCATGATGAAAGTGGTCGAGTTGTTGGCGATATGTTGGCGGTACGTGATCCAAGTCCCACAACAGTAGAGGAGAGCACATATAACCACAGTTCTGCACACGGAAACCTTTGTGCGAAATTTGATGCCATGGTCTTATCATGGACTCTTTGAGAGTCTGCCAAAGGCAGAACTGGCCTTTGCGATATGCACATCATTTCTGCATCCAGAGATCCGCAGCTGCTAACACTGTTGCTCAAATAGTAGAACTTGTCCACATTTTTTTTATCACTGTGATGCTGATGAGACAGGAGGTGTAGTGTGCTGTCATCTCCCGGTTGTGAATGCTGGAACATGGCCTCGGTCTTACTAAGACTGATTGTAAGTCCAAAGCGTTTATAGGCCTTTCAAAACGATCTGTGATGCACTGGATGTCTTTATGGCAGTGCGCGGCCAGTGCACAGTCATCTGCAAAGAGGAACTTTCTCAGAAGGGCATCAAATACTTCAGCCTTGGCCTGAAGTCGTCGAGGGTTAAAGAGTTTGCCATCTGAACAAAACTGGATGTATACCCCCTTGTCACAGTACCAAAATGCATCAATTAGCATTGCAGCAAACAGAATGGAAAAGAGAGTGGGGAGCTAAGACGCATCCCTGCGTCACTCCGTTTTTCACTGGGAATGGGTCAGAGGTATCTCCGTTTTCTTGCACCCTCGCCTGCATGCCATCATGGAATGAAACGATCAGTGAGATGAGCTTTTCCAGGCAACCAAACTTCTGAAGGATCTTCCACAAGCCAGTCCGATTAACGGTGTCGAAGGCCTTGCTGAATTCAACAGACACGATGTGGAGCTCCTGGTTCTGGTCACAACACTTCTCCTGTTGCTGGCAAACAGCAAACACCATGTCGGTTGTGCCCCTGCCTGCGCGAAACCCTCACTGTGATTCAGGAACGATGGAGTCTGCTATGCGGGTGATGAGTTTGTTCAAGATGACCCTGTCAAGAATCTTTCATGCGATGCACATGAGGAAAATCCCGCAATAATTGTCACTGGACGCAATATCATCCTTTCTCTTGTAGAAGTGTACAATACAGGTGTCTCTAAGGTCTTAGGGCACTTCTCCCTTTTCCAATATGGACTGGGAGAGGCTAGTCAGCTTTTCCAGGAGTACCTCGACTCCATTCTTGAAGATGTCAGCTGGAATTCCATCTGCTCCTGGTGCTTTCCCGGACGCGGTCTGCTTCAGAACCTTAGCAGTGTCTGCACTAGAGGATGGGTCTGCCAGAGATTCCTGCACTGGCAGTTGGGGGAGCGCTGCGATTGCTTCTTCAGATACTGATGAGTCTTCATTCAATACAGCATTGAAGTACTCAGCCCAGCGAGCAAGGATGCCAGTCTTATCTGTCATCAGTGTGGTCTGGTCAGAAGAACGAACGGGCGTTGACCAAGGACCTCGTGAAAAGGTCACAAAGAGAAAACAAACCTTTGCTCCGACTCTCAAGCTGCCTGCAAATGTCAGTGAAGTTGTTTTCCACTAAAAGTGGTACAGTGCTTGATGAATACTGGGTATTTTTGGGAGACCAATCAACTGGTCAGCGGCGCTTAGTACACCACCACAGAAAAGAAAACGACGTGTGATAAGTCGACTCAAAGAAACAGGCAAGTATGAAAAATATGAGACGACAGGGAGACTAGCTGAGAGTAATGGTTCCCCTAGGCCTACAAACAAGGCCAAATAGGCTAATCGCGGGAAAGGTTGAATCAGCGGGGCCGGTAAAGGCCGGTAATTTTTGTCGGCATGATTGAATCTGACGGATCAAACGAAACGAAAACATGTGAAAAGACGTCAGTTTCATGTGTCAATAGCGAGAAGGTTAAACTGATTTGTCGAATCGCGAAGCCAGACATACATGCGTTTATCCGTAGTATACCTCAGTGAACAATGGCGAAGGGAGATTTCAAGCGCGGGGGCGGTGTGGAAGAGTGAAATCGGAAAGGAGGGAATGGGGGAGGGAAGAAGAGGAAGTAACAGTGGGGATGTTATGGTGTGCAATAGAAAAAAAAATGTTCAAAAAGGTTTGAGAAAAGAATCCAGTCCTACGTATCCATGTTATGCAGGGATGGTTCAAATCCAAATGGAGAGGAGAGGAGTATCTCAAGTAAGGGCACTGGTCCAGGCTGCTTACGTCAATGTGGGTCTTAGTTTGGGAGGGGCGTTCTCCCCCCCACCACCCACATCCCTCCCTTATGCAGATTTTCTTTTTTAAGCTTCACAGCAGTGGAGGCCTCTCTTTGAGGGCGTAGCACACACATACACACACACACCACACACACACAGATGGGTCCTTGCCCATCTACCCTTGTACACACATCTGCTCAGAACACGTGTACACTCATCACACATATACGATGATAATAATGGCAAAGACAATGTAAGGTAGGTCCCCAGGTCTAACTAGCGCGTAATGCGAAGGTCAGACACCTGCAGAAGTGAAACGGACTGCAGGCGGAAAATCTAAAACAAATCTTAAATAAATGTCAGCGAAACCGCCCAGAGAAACGTGGACAAACGAGTCAATCATCACTACTCACAACATGAGCTTTTATGGACAAGGTGTTCCTTGACTGTATCCGACTGACTGAAAGAAATGTTGCACATCAGGGGTTCATAGGGGGTAGGGCGATGGCGCTTTTCTTTGTTGGAGGGAGACACAAATGTTTTGGCATTTCAGATTTGCCGTCCTTCATAGTGGTTCCTGGTGCTCCTCATCCTGTGAGGTAGGTTAAAAAGCAGTTGTTGAGTCTTGCAGGACATCAGGGAGTTGGCGAGTACTCTCATGAGTGCGTGGGTTGAGCCAGGTTGGGTGCAACAGCAGAAAATCTGGAGTGGATGGTGGGTCCGTCTGTAGTCTCCGACAGCAGTCAGTGTGGGAAGGGGATAGTCCACTGAGGGTATGGTGGAGTGAAGCCTCAGCCGTACACTGGCAGGTCAGTTCAGGGTGACACGTCTGTGGCATCCTGTCCAGATCCTTCCAAGAATTCCTCTGGAAAGTCAGATTCATGGTGGTGCTCTCTGCATAGGAATAAACAGCGTTCCTTGCTCCTTGCATCGGTCGTTCAGTGTTGTTCCTGATGCCTCAGGCGCCTGCCAAACTCTATTGGTTACTTCAGTCAGGGATAGTTAGAGGCTGACCTGGCTGCTGGTTCCTGTGGCAGTCTTAGCCACGACTAAGTCTGCCATGTCGTTGCCTCTGATTCCAGTATGGGGAGGGCAGCCACATCAAGGTAAAGTCTGAGCCTTTGATGACGATCTGGTGCGCCAGGAACAGGATTTCAGCTTAGAAACTCGTTCCGTATTTGATTTTTTTTCCTTCCTGTGGCCAGACCTTGTAGTGAAGACCTGGAGTATATGAGGATAACTCAGCCTGGGGAAGGTGTGTGGCATGTTGCTGATAGTGTCGCATGACATCAGGATGGCGTAGTGCTCGACGGCGAATTTTTATGTTGACTCCCTCGTTTAGGTGACAGTGTTCAGCAATCTTGAGGTCTGAGGTTACCAAGGCGCATCCTGCCTCACGGTTTTCTTGAACTGAGCCAGTGATATAGTCAGTATGGCGTCAAGGCTTCTGATGAACGACAAACTACTCTGGAAGCATTGCCAGCACCAGTCCCTCAACCAACTAGTAGAGGAGTGCCATCCCAGGTTGTTCTCACCGTTCCTGCAGAGATGAGATGGCAAATATGCTTATTCAGACACCTGCCACAAAGTGTAGGGGGGTCATAGACTGATAGATTCTTGCGAATTAAGTGGGCTACATTACGCTGGTGGCACTCCTTTCTGTTGAAGTCCCGCTTCGTGAATGGGTCCAGATAATGGCTTCACATTAAGACAAGGGCAGGGTAAGTAGCATCGGTTTACAATAATGCCAATACTCGGTTGGCGATGGCTCTTGTTGAACACAGCGCAAGCTTTCAGAGGTGGTGCAGAATTGCTCCCAGATTGTCGGTTCAGCATTTGAGGACAGCAATTCTAGGGTCCTACCCACATCTTCAGGTGTACCTTTTTCTGTTTCTTTCTTATTGTTACTTATACTACTACAATTGTTGCTGCTACAGTTGCAGGTTAGTATTTTTACAACTGCTGTTGCTACTTTTGGCTGTTAGTATATAACTGCTGCTGACACTGTTCCTTTTAGTACTGTTACAACCGCTACTGCTAATACACCTGCTCCTTCTACTCGCCTTTTTTTTTTTTTAACGAAACGTCCAACATGTTTTTTGTATCATGTGCATATATCATATGAAACATTTCTTGATGAATGTCCAGATTTTCATTTTTCACATAGAATGAAGGGGAAAAAAAAAAAAGCGTAGATTGTGTGTTATGTGCATTATAACCTTATACAATGAATCTGAAAATATTGCCGAGTTGAAATGTGTATTGTATTCAAGTATAAAAAAGAGCAAACTAGATATTCAAGCCATCCACAAGCACTGGTGATTTTCAAATGGAGTTCTTTCACTCACAGAGTAATCAAGGGCTGAAACAAAAGCTTTTGTTTTCACGGTTATTTCAATGACAAAGATAAAGAAGATGGGTAGCAGTGCATACAAAGAGAACATTATCCCATACATTTCCGTGTCATCTGTACACACTTCTGGAAAAAAAAAAAAGCATCACATTGCTGAGAAAATATATATAGTAAAAATGTGTGATTTTGTACAAGCTTCAAAGAAAGCCAAAACACAGCATCTGTCCAAATGCAAAATATCCCCAGTATGAATATTTCCAGTTCTGGTACACTCGTTCATAGAATTCAAAGAATATCTTGGTGGTTAAAAAGAAATAAATGAAAAAGGTTACAACTGTATATACAGTATTGTCATACCTTTGGGAAATGAAGAAGACAGAAGAAAAAAGGGGGTGGTGGAAGGCTCATTTTTCCCAGTTCTTCTTGTGTTTGTGTATGCATGTCTAGTAGGTGTGTGTATGGTGTGTGTGTGTGCGTGTGTTTGCTGTGTGTGTGTGTGTGTGTGTGTGCAGCATATGCAAATCAGGGTGTGTGTTTGTGTGTGTGTGTGTGTGTGTGTGTGTGTGTGTGTGTGACCATCTCATCTTTCCAAGTCGACCCCCATTAACACTAACCCTGTGCTGTCATTATAGCTTCTTAACACACAGTCGCATCCAAGTTTTTTCCTGTCGCAGCTCTAGCACTGGCAATCCACTGACAGCAGTCAATACCATGTTGTCATGAGCCAGCCCATCAGTGGCTTTTTTATATATAACAGATTTGCCACAAAGAAATAAATATTAATGGATTTCAGGTGGTTGGTGAATTGCATTATACACCGTTTGTGAGCAGACATGCATGCTCCTGTGTGTGTGTATATGTTTTAGAGTGTGTGTGTATTGCGTGTGCACACATACTTTTTCCACAGACGAAACAGAAATTACTGTGCTTTAAAAATATGTGTGCTTTGCTGTGAGGTTGAAGCACATGTTGTAATATTTTCATTTGCACACAATACATATGCGTGTTTGCGTGTGGTGGGCGATGATCCTGTACTGAGACAGCATGGGGGTAAGCCAGAATTACTCTGCAAGTGTCAACAGTGTGCGTTTTATCGTCCATTTTACTTCAGATTGTGTGTTGTTTGTGCAAGCAACTGGAGAAGAACACATGCAAAGAAAACAGTATTTTTTTTATGATAACACTAGCTGCTATGGTACAAAGGAGGCAAAATACATTCAAGGAAAACACACTTTTTCATTATTAATGCCATGCCCAATGGATACATCACCCCATACAGGTACTACACTTTCCAGTTATAAAGATTTAGCCAACTCATTGTATTCTAGCTCCCAAGGAACTGATGGAAACGGAGAACAAACACAGGTGCTTGTGTAACGCAGAGGCACCACCCTCACACGCTCCCCCCTCTACCAGATTTGTTGTCAAAACCAAGCCAAGCATTACCTCTAAAACAGGTCTGTAAAATCCTGTTCTTTTTTTAAACAGATCGTTCAATCATGCACATTACACTTTTGAGAAGCCAACATCACCTCTGGGACTTCATGATTGCACAAACATGCAGGCAACAATATGATGCACTGCACGCCACATAATGAACATAAAAAAAAAAGGAAAAGAAAACCACGTCCCTTCATCCGGTCATGGTACACATCAGTCCCCCTCCCTCTAAAGAAAAAGAAAAATCAGCAAAAATGGTTTAAAAAAAAAAAAAAAAAAAATCACATTATAACAAGGGACAGGAGCTGACAAGGATCAATGGTAAAGTTTGTTTTCACTGAAACCACTAAAATAAATAAAAATCCTTTAATTTCTTCTTTCAATTTTACTTACAAAAAAAAGAAGTTCCATATCAAACTCTAGGACTCTTGTTGCTTTGTTTAACAAATAAAAGGGAGAGGAGAGGGAAGAGACGAGAACAGCCATCACTATTCGTAGCGATTTCCAGTAAGCAAAGCCACCTGTGCCCCTGCTAAACTGGTCCATGATTAAATAAGCCTTTTAAGAGAGGAGAGGGAGGAGAGAGGAGGAGATGCAGAGGACAAGGGGGGTTCTGTGCTGTCCATGCTCTGAATGCAATGACCAGCATTGTGAGAGATATATGGTTGACCAGAAATCGTAGATCATGTTATGGACCAGGTGACACAAAATGCTTCAGTTGTCCTTGCACTATCTCTTTCATTTAGCTTCCCAGCCTGAACTCCAAGACAAACCCCTTTGCTAAATGACAATTTCCATCCCACCAACTCCCTAATCTCGACCGTTTTCTGTAATGATGTCGAAGATGACCACCCATTGTGTATGGTTTTTGGGTTTTTGGTTTTTGTATCCCTTTCCTCCCGGCAAATCGGGCCTCTCTTTCAGGGGCAGGTGACTGGGGCCCCGGGTTTTCTTGCTGGTTGTCGTGTGCTGTGTGTGTGGTGGTGGTGGGTGTGTGTGTGTGTGCCGTTGCCCTGGTTTCTTTTTTGTTGTTTTGCTGTGTTTCTTATTTAAGTCGGTCCCGGTTCACCTCACTCCCACCGGACTGTTTTCTTATGTCCACTGTTGATATACGGACCGGATTTGGACCGCTAGACTTTAACACTCCTTGGTCCCCACGTTTGCATCTCTTCCTCCACCAGCGTCAGGTCTAGTTCGTGGGGCTTCGATACCTAGACTGGATCTCTGAGCCCAATGACTACTTACTCCCTTGTCCCGGCTCTCCCTTGGTGGGGGACCCGTCGGCACGCGCTCATAGTCCCCCCACAGACCCAACGGCCTGAGTTTTGGGATTCTGCAACACGAAAATTGGCGTGTATTCTGCTTGATGGGCGAAGCCCTGAGGAACTCCATGTCGGCCGACCCTCTGCGGACATGATGTCAGTTCTTTCTTTCTTTCTTTTCTTTTCGTAGTTCAGTCTCTGGTAGTGTGAGAATTGGTTTTTACCTCTCTTTGGTGGAATATTCTAACGCTCCTCGGAGGCGTAGTACCGTCACTCCGTGACTTCGTTCCGAGCAGAACCGAGACCTGGTGGTAGCCTGGTTGGTGGCGCCGGCCCCCGCTCGACTACAAGGATATGGTCTAGCCCGCCCCGGCCCGTAGACGCCTGTCCCGCACACGAAGGAGCGACCCGTCGTGCGCCGCGTCAAGGAATCCAAGGGGAGCCCGCGGCTCTCTCTGCGACAGACTCGTCGAGGAGTGTGGGAATACCGTTTGGACAAAGCCCCCCAGTATCCCCACGGGCGGATGTCCGGCGACGCATTCCTCAGGACAGCACTCCCCCCCCACTACCCATCCCCTGGGCTGCCTCTCCCCCCTCGCGCCACCAAATCTCCGCTTTGTGGCCTGCATGCTAGAATGCTCGGATGGCTCCACTCTTTGCCGTGTTTTCCGAGCACGCGGTATGTGTCCCGCTGTCCGTCCTCCCCACCCGGCACGATTCAGCAAGACAAAGAGTTACACGTGTCGCCGAGCTTGCCGCCCCGCCCGCCACGCCAACGGGAACGTGGACGGGGACATGTGTGGGGCAGGACAGTTGTCGAGAAGGCCTACGGACCTTCTACTTTAATGGGCAGGGGACCCAACTTTGTTGCTGGTGCTGTTACGCGTAGCTCCTGCCCACCCTACCCTGCCCCTGCCCCCCAGTTTACCTGCTTTGGTCTGGAAAGCTGTGTGAAAACACAAGGCAAACTTCCCAAAGCGGTTTCCACACGTATTTGTCACATTTATACTCTTCTCCACCCCTCAGGTAAATATATCGTTGCATAGCTTCACACCCCAATTGTGCATGTGCTAATACTCTGATGAATTACCCCTGTGCCTAAGTACATGGCTGATACGTCATAGCCAAGATGAGAAGAAACTATCAAATGATAGCCTCTCAAACCCTACACCTAGCCCCCCACAACCGCCGTGATAACGATAAACATTGCAGTGGTCATTGTCTGAGCGATACACAATTTAACGACTAGGGCCGAGGCAGGTGGGTCCTCTATGAAGACGAGATGTGCCGCCCAACCCGTGGTAGGATTAAAATGGTTCACCATTCTGAAGAGCCATAGAACTTATGTTAAAACAGCGTGGGAGCCCAAATTTTTCCCCAAAACAACTTGCTTTTTTTCAACTACCCTTTGCCAACAAGGTCAGGTTGAGTGGTGACGTGTAGTTCAACCAATGCACATTTACACTTCCAAGTCGCCAAGAACATGGCTGGTACATTTTTAAATGTTGTGATTTGGATGGTATTCGAAGACTAACTCGTGCCGCGGTCATATTAGATCTCTCTCCCTGGTCACTCATGTGTCTAGATTTGCTGTCACTCCGTGCTTATCTGATCGTTTCTTTTTTGTCTTCTTTTAATTTGGCTTTTTTTTTTCTTTTCTACCAAGATGCTTTGTTCCCCTTTGCAACTTCATTCTCTTTTTTGACCTTCACGGGGCGGCTTCTCTGGGGATGAAGTAGCACCATGTCTTGATTTTGTCGGATTCACATTTCACTATGAGTACGACATGCGAGCGCTGTTGGCGGGTATTTTCCCCACGCGTCTACCAGGTTCCGGTCCGGGTGGGCCCTTCCTCGCAGTTTCTGCCAACTTTCCCATGCGGATTTCTCCCACATTCTTCCATGCTTTACTGGTACATAGTCGCGACAAACAGCAACGTGGTTCCCCCGATGCTCTTCTGCCAGCGTATAAATTGCCCCCCATACTCCTCTGCATATTCAACTAGGTACACGATCATTACCCAGACTTCAAAATTTCGTTAATTTCCTGACATACTGTATCAATGCACACTCTGAACAACTTACCGAATCATCCAAAGATCCTGACCTCCCCGACCCCCCCCTGTTTCCCACCGCCCCGATTTTTGAGAAGGGCCGTATCCCCAGATCTGTTGGTGGTCAAGGTGCAACAGTCGGGCTTCATTCTATCACAGAGCATGCAGAACATTTTGTGACCAATCCCCACACCCCGAAAAAAACTTCTTCCTCCTCTGTTAGGCAGTACCTTCCCGAGTAAACTTGCAGCCCACCGTTGCTAGATTTACAAAAAAAAACAAACAACAAAACAGAAAGGTATGTATGAACACTACATCCGCCAGCACTGACCTCTACCGTTGTGACTACACTCCTATGACTTGATCCACCTAGCAGTGACATCCCTTAATGACAGGGAAACTGAGATAAGCATGAATATGCCACTTAGTATAAAACGCAATCTCAGCATCAGCACGCAGTAGAATGGAATCAATACCACTTTCCGCAGGTAAAACTTGTCAATTCATCATCCCATCAGCCTTCACCCCCCACACCATGTCCCTATTGTCGCCGAACCGAACGACGGCCAACGCCTGTCCGCTTCTTGCACCACGGCAGTGGCAGCCCGGAAACGCCGCCAAACTCTGGACCTGTACCGCCCGTGCCCCCCAACACCGCCCCCCCAACTAGCTGGTCAACCGCAGTTACGTCACGGAAAGAGAGAGAGAGGAGGACAGGAGGGCGGAGGAGAGGGAAAGAGCCCAAAATGGCAGTAGTAGAATTAGAGAAATATCCTAGCCCAAATTAGAGACATGAGTTCCGCATTTGTTCTGAGGAGTTCTCCATGCAAGTTTTCAGCCATTGTACCACCCAACCAGACCCAAAACGCGATTAGCAGCACTTCGTTCGACCACTTACCTGTAACTGTCAAGTATCCCTTGGACTCATCTCTATTGTGTGTTTTGATGGACGGTGAAGTTATCCGAGGGCCAGGCCTAGCGGCTGGGAATCATTTCGCTCAGATGGGCCTGTCAAATTGTGGTGTTGATGTGTAAATTACACACGTTGTCAAAACTCGCGTTTTGGCGGCCAGTGGGGCCGGCCAAATTCTTTTAACCTACCTTGAAATGTTGGTCACAGTTTGAAGTGTGTTTTTAGCGGGATTTGGTCTGTTCTTTTTTGAGGGTCTGTGTTGCATGTACCGGTCCCAGAGGCTTGGGTCGCTGATTGGGATGAGAGCTTGACTTAGTGAGAGAGAGATGAGCGAGACGAGAGTGTGGAGCGTGGGTGGTGTGTGTGTGTTGTGTGTGCTGTGTGTGACAGAGAGAAAAAAAGAAGAGAGAGTAGCGGGTGCGTTGTGTTGTGGCTGTGTGTTGTGTGTTTGTGTGTGTGGGTGTGTGTGTGTTTTGTGTGTTTGGGTGAGCGAGTGTGGTGGGTGGTTGTTTGTGTCGAGGTACATTGCTACCACATGTGTGCATGAAAGATGATACCCGCTTTGCCATCATTTAGACCTCTTACCTAAAAACTCCAAAAGATAATTTCATCTGCATTGCTTTCCTTGAAGACCACCGATTCCTTCCCACCTGCGCACAACCCCCCGGAGAGACCCCATTTCTGCACCACTACACTTGTACTCACTAAACAACGTTTTCTGTGCTCCTTCAACTCGATGACTGTGAAACTGTAAAGCCCCAGCTCACACGGCCTCCCGCCGTCCCCCGCACTTCCCTAATTGTGAGTTCGTCTGTTTCATGTGTCACACGATACCGGGTCTCCCACGTCCATTCTCTTCTCCCCATCATCTCCCTATTCATTCATTTCTCCCTTCAGTCTATGGGTCTGTCCCATTCGAAGATCACTCGAACGCGCACGCTCCTTCAGCTGAATGCGCCGGAGTTCACCTTGAGCGAGCCTCTTTTTATCCGTGTGTCTTTCCACTCTTTCCCCAGGCGTTTCGCTTTGTTGTGTGATGCTGGAGTTCCTGCCCCTCTATGCACAGCGCTTAAAACGTTTGTTTGCTTCCTGTTTTGCTCCCGATTTTTTTCTGCGAGAGCAAGAGGGGCCTGTTATCCCCCTTCCCCTATCGTGCTGTTTGCACATGTTTGTATGCCTTAACTGCATGCCAGTTTTTCCTTTGGTGTGTGTGGCGTTCACCCCTTTCCTGTCTTCACTATGTCCCCAGTTGGTTTCTGCATTAGCATTCGAAGATGCTGGATCTGCACATGTTGCAACTGAAGAGGACGACCCCCCCCGTTTTGTTTCTTTTTGCCCCCCCCCCCCCCCGTCTCCCCCCACGTTTCCCCCCCTTTTTTTTCTATTTTTTTGTTTCCCCGTCCCGGTTGGCGTTCTCCCTTCCCTTCTGCCCCTCTTCCCTTTTGTTTTTTTTAACCTGCTAACGCAGATGCCACCAGTGACCATTTGCCCCAAGAGAACCATACTCTCCATGGGGTACCTAACCAAGCCCACCGAAAGGCCCCCATCGCCGAGCTCACTATGCAGCGTAAGCAGCCACTCTTCTCCCCCGCGTCCCTCATGCTTGTGCCAGACTCGGGGACCACACGCTTATCTGGGGTTCATGCTCTGGAGAATCGCGCCCAGTTGTAAGGAAGCCCAGCGCTGAACACGTACCAAGGTGCCTGGGTGGTGGTAGCATTGCTGACCGAACCGATGTCCGCGCTCTTTCTCAGGCCGCGGTGGGCTGGTCGGACTGAAGACTCCTCCTCCAGGGCTTGCCTTGTTTATATGCCATTTTGTGCACTTACAGTGGTGAGCTTCGTGACGTAGAAACGTTTCCAGTGTCCTGTGTTGTTTTGAATGGCCCGAACCGACCGGCCCTGCCTTCATAGCGCTCTTTTTATTACCCATTTTTTCTCTCTTCACAACCCTCTTGCCTTTCCTGACTCCTCCCCCCCAGGTCCTCTCCTGGAACACCACGCCAACGGTTTTGCCAGATTCTCTTTCCCCTATCTCTGGTCGCAGCCCTGCTAGAAGCCTTCCGTGCTTTCTCTTTTCTGTCGCTGGGCCATTACCCCCCAAATCGTCGCATCTGCAACCACACTCCCGGCCTCTGCGCAGTCCATCATCCGACCCTTTCCCTTGTGATTCACGTTACCTGATCACCGACGTGCCTTCTTCAGACAATGCCCTATACCCACACCAGCCTGTTTTTGTATGTCTTGTCTGTATTCGCGTGAAGCTCTCCCCCCCCTTTTTTTTGTCCTTTTACCGTGTTCCTCCCGGACGGTCTCTGCAACGTCCCCTCTAGGAACACGCTTTCATTCTCCAAGTTTTGTTTTCTAACTTGTACCCACCACTGGTGAACAAAGCTCCGTGCCCTTAACTTGACGTATAAAGCCATGCTACCGGTGCCTTACTCCACACGGTGCGCTATCAGCCAAGGCGTGTACCACAGGTTTGATCACCTAACCAAAACCCCGTCAGCCACACACACACCCCTGCCCGTTGGGTCCTCCATTCGACGGGGGTGGCATCCGCCCGTCCAGGGACTGTACACCGCTGCCGCAGCCTGACTGTTCGACCCTTGAGGGCGCTCCCTCCTTGTTATGTATGCTTGGGAGTGTGGACCTAGCACCTGTATGCGCGTGTGCCCAGGTTTGTGTTGTTTGTGAATTTTCCTTTCGCTCTATGTTTTTTGGCGGTTCGTTCATTGGTGCTGTTTGGGTCCTCAGCTGAGCGCTTGGCTTTTGTGCCTCATTCATCACTCAAGACCACCGTTTTTTACGGCCCCATGGGTTGCCCGTCCCACTCCGCCGTTTGGTGACGCCCTACCCTCTCGGCCTTTGAGGCCTTTTGCCTGCGCGCTGTTTTGCCTTGCTTTGTGCCCCCACACACCATGCAGCGACAGGGCACACCCGACCACCCACTCCCGGCGTGGGGCGAAAAGGACTTGTTCACTGGCTGTTCCCCTCAACCTGATTGGCTTTTTTGTTCGGCGCCCGCCACCCATCACCAGGAAGTTTTGTGATGCGCTCCCGTCCGTTCGCCCGCAACCTTTGTGGCACCGACTGCCTCTGTCCAGAGCCTCCAGGCACACCCTCGCGTGTGAGCCCGTCGTGCCACTGCTTGTGTCACGATTGAGCGGGTTCATGAGCGCCGACTTTTGCCCGTGTGTCCCGATCGTTTATAGTCCCTCCATTTCCTCACGGGATGCCTTGTTTAAGCTTGCCCTTGCGCTCCTCCCATTGACGCAGCCTCGGCCCACACCTCACGCTAAAGACCCTCTGCCCAAGATGTTCATGCGTGGGGATCACTTGTCAGTCGCGCTTGTCCCACTGTTCGTCCGCGGCTGACTTTCCAATCTGGGCGTCGTTTGTTCTTTCGGACGCGCTGCCGAGGTCTAGCTCGTTGTTGTTGTTCATCTGCCCCCGCTGTGTGGCCGACCAAGGTTGTCCGGCGTGTTTTTCAGTTCCATGACAACGCCGCGCAGCGTTTACCTCCTGCCTCTCCAACTCTCCGCGGGGGTGGTCCTTGGCGACCGCCCCTCGCACGGCGATCCCACGGCTGACCCGTTCTGCACGCGCGCTAACTGCCAAGGCCTGGTCTCTCCTGACGGTCGTGGCGAGTCCTCATCCTCGTCACTTCCTTTTCTTTTGATTTGTTTTCTCTACCACTTTTCCCGCCTTTCCTAATCTCTATTTTCCCCCTGCCCCGGCCCCCCGCTCCCCCACTGTTGCCCGTTGCTTTGCCTACCGCACGCACACCTCTCCTCCATTCCCTGCAGTATTCCTTTGTGTGGGTTGTTCCACCTGTTCCCGTTGTTGGCGTCGCCCCCGCTCCAGCAGAGTCGGTCGCCTTCTGCGGTATCTGTGCTGTTCAGGTCTGGTCGCTCCGGGCGGGCCCCCATGCACGCCCCCGGGGTCGGCCCCCTAGTACAACGCTCTGAAAAGCGCTGCGGTGGCCTTGGCGCGTGGGTCCCGCGGTGTTGCGTTCTGGGTCCGGCTGTGCCGTGCACTGCAGGGCGGTGCTCGGCTCCCCGAGACTTGCCGAGAAACTTTTTCCTCCCGGGTGCCTCCCTCCATGCCCCTGCTCCCCGTGGGCGGCCAGGCATCTTGTTCGAACCTCGGGGACTAATGCGGTGATCTTTGATTGTCTTGTTTGGCCGACCTTGCGTTTTGTCGTTTACCTGTGTCTTGGCTATCCCTGGTGCGTGGTTCTGTCCATTTTCGTGTGCCCCCCGAGCATAGGACCATGTGTGGTCTTCAGGGTTTTGGCACTTGCCCCCCCGGCGTGTGTGGTGCATGACTTGGCCTGCCTTCTTTTGCTTCCCGGTGCCAACATGGGGCCGCCTGCCTTCCGCAGACAGTTACGGTCCCCGACTCGTCCCCCCTTTCAGCTTCCCGTTTCCCGCCTGCTCCCCCTCTCGCTGCCCGGCCTTGCTCGGCACATACCACTACCCGGCTCCTTCCTGGGTGTTTCGTTGTCTCTTGGTGAGCTCGGCCCTCCCCGGTGTCTTTTTGTTGGTGCGCCTCCCACCAGTCTATGTACCCCGTCTACGTCACACTTTCCGTCCATCACGGATACCCCAGCGGGTGGGGGTGGGGGGGTGGCGGGGGTGGGGGCCGGCCTGCGTGTTTGCTGTTACGGCTGAGGGTTTCGAAGACTGGAGGTGTGGCTTGTCATTGTGTCTTTGTTTGTCTTGCGGATGGTTTGTCAAGTCTTTCGGGTCGTTTTGGCACGTCCACCGTCCGCGGTACGCTGCACTTGGGTGGGGTTAGTCAGATGCTGTCCGCTCTTCCTTAGTAAGGGGTTGGTGTTTACCCGCCGCGAGTGTTGACGAAATTCAGTCTCGCTTGGTTGACGCCTGACGTTTGAGAGTGACTGGTGTTGGAGCGGGTGCGATTCTACAAACAGGCTGTGAGGTCGCCTTGCACTGTCGCGCCATTGGTGGGACGTTCTCTCGTAAGGCACCAGCACCCAGCCGACTACGGGGATGGGCGTTGGCACGAGCGCAATCCAGGGCTAGCGGCGACTGATACGAAGGTGTGGTCAGTGACATGTGAATCATGGGGCTCTAAAACGGTGTGAATGGTTAATTGGTCGATCGTCCACATGGCGTGGTGGGCCGACTTTGCATCTACGGACCTCATGAAAATGCAGACAACATGCCACAGACCGGCAAGATGTGCAAGGTTTGAGTTACTAAGAAGCATGTCAATGAGATAGAGGAAAGGAAGCAGAGCCGAAGTCGAGAAAAATGAGTAGGATTGTACCACAGCACAGGGCACCAAGTGTTTGGATAGTATTTAAGGATGAAAAAGGACATATTTGGTCAAACTGGCAATTTTAAAGAGGCGAACGGTACTGGCTTTGTGCATAGGGATATGAGCCTCCCACTAATCCGTGTGCGAGTTAGTTTTTTATATTGCTTTTTGTTTCCCTTTCGGGTGTTTTTTTTCTTCCTTTTTTTTTTTTTTTGTCCGGCTTTTTCCGTTTGGTTTTTTCTTGCCGTGCTCTGGCGTGCTGGTTTGTTGTTTTGTGTCGCTCGGGGTTGATTTCTTGCCCCCGGTTCGGCTTGGGCTGTCCGGTTTTTTGGCCCATTAGTGTTTTTCGTTGCTTCTTCGACCCGTTTCCCCCCCATACCAACAGAACTGCCCGACAACATTGATGAGACGACCCCGACATCTAAGGCTGCTGTGTCCTTGGCTGTTTGCTTTTGGCTTTTTATTTTGTTGAGTTTTTCACACTTTTTTGGACTTTAGACTTTCCCTTGATAGGAGATATAACACGCTCCATCCCAAGGATGGTATAGATTTGGTTGTTGTCCAAGACTTGGTGAAGACGCAAATGATCCTTGTTATGGGGTTCCTCATCTGAACATTTGTTGAACTGAAACCAATCACCCTACAAACCACAACAACAACTCAGAGACAGAGTGAATGGAGGCGAGAATGGGTAGTCGCAAATACACACAATCAGTAGTGGGTCAAGAAGAGAATACAGTAATGAAGAAGGGCACATTCACCACATAAAACCAACAACCAAAACCAGCTAGGTGCTAGAACAAAAGGGCGGACAAACCAGACCCACGCAGATTTACAAGACCGCAAACGAACGCATTGTGTGGTTGGTTTGGCGGGTTTTTTTGTGTGGTGGTTGTTATGTAAGTGGGGGTGTTTGCGCGGGGATGCCTCGGGGCTGAAGGGCAGGAGCTTAACTAAAAAGCGATCCGGTAGCCTACCAGGCTTGGGGGTTTAAAGGTTGTGTGCGAGTCGGTCCGTTTTGTCACCATAAAATAACACCCGGAATACTTGACCAAAACCCAGCGTTCCTGTTGTTTAGTTAACCCGACAAACCACGTACTCAGGGCCGGCCTGATTTATGACGACAAGACCTAGCCTGTACCCACCACGCAACACCGACCCGGGAACAACCCACACCACCAGAGGAAAAACGAAGTTAACACGCTCTCCCCCGTACCAATAGCGAGACCCGACAACTGGCTCCTCCACTCGCTAAGACCATACTATTTTTGAGGGGAGATCGCCCCATGCACCGAATTGAACCAAAAAAGAAAAAACACTCACTGCAAACGCGGGATGCGGCCAGTGTCAAGGTCGTCAAGACGAGCAGTGAACGAGCCAATGAGTGACCCATGTTACCGGCACCAGAAACCTCCATTTCCTGGCATATCACTGGCTCCTGTCTGTTCTCCTCTTCTTTCTGCTCTTTATGCAAGTTACAATGCATGCGCACAACGATCTGTTGATGCTTCCCTAAAAAGAATCAATAGTCTAACGATTTTTCCTTCACACGCTTTATAGGAAGTTTTGAGTGTAACATCCTTTCGCTGTTTGACAATGCTCCTAACAAATCCCGCAACCTACTGCAAAGCTGCCTGTCGCCGCACACGCTTTAAATGACGCGAGTCCATTTGGAAGATCTAGCATGTGAAGGTGAACCCCCTGACACTAGAACGAAAGACACACCACCTAGCGTTGAAATATCCAATCTGCATTGAGCCCTACTCACATCTTTTACCACCTGCCCTCGTGCGTAAGTTCGACTGTTTGTCGACTGTCACTACATTCATGAAAAAGCAAAACAGTAGTGAATTCGTTGACTACGCCGAGACTAGTACCCCTAAGATGCCAGCAACTAAGCGTCGAGTCACCCACCCCGCATCCCCCACCTTCCCCCCCCCCATACCCACACCGACAATATTAACGAATAAAATAAAAATGAACTGTCAGGATGCAACTTACATTGGCGCGACTCATGGCACAGGACACCGTCCGACAACCACCCTAAACCCACACCACTAAAACCCCAAAACACCCTTGTTCACCATACATCCAGTGGCCGAACCAGGTTGTCGCAGTACGGAGTAGATTTTCTTCACCCCGCATCTAGCAAACACCCACACATCTGCCGCCGGCGCACCCGCGCCTGCGCACACACAGAATCTGTTGTGTGTGGTGCCAACACAGATCAGCTGTTCCGTACCTGTGAGCAGATTGTTCCCCCTGGTGATGCTGAACTTATATTGAAAGATTACTTTTGCCAAAAAAGCGGAGTGATTATTTTTTTTTTCGCTGTGTTTGCATGTGTGAGTGTGAGCGTGTGCATACGCACGCAAATTCTGAGTAAATTACCATCATTTGAACTATCCACTCCATACTGATATATCCATTTATACACAGCACTCTTATTTGTATGTGTAGGCATTCGCAAGCACGCACAGAGAGGAAAGAAAATGTGGGTGCCTATATGCACATGCATGCATGCGGACAAACAAACTGTAGAGAAGGAGCAGACCATGTTAGTTACACACTCCATTCCTGACCGGCACGCTGGGTTAACATGTAGCTCAGGTATCTGCTAATTCTCCTCCAGGAGATGCTCTTCCCAATACTTTTATTTATCTGTTTATTTACGTATCCATTCGTTTATCTCTGACTCCTGCGCACTGTGGCCTCATGGTTTTAGACATGGTGTAGGACTGCATGTAGTGATGGCTCTTTCACGCAACTGAAACTTGTACACATAGAGAAGAGGAAGGCAGGTGCTGAATAAGAAATCATATTGAGGGCAAGACGCTGCAAAGCCAGCATGACTGTCGTTGAAGTGCAAAACAAGGACATCTGCTGAGTTAAGATGAGAGGAAGGGCCACCAGGACACACTTCTCCACACGGGGGGTGGAGTGCAATGAAAGGCGGAGAGAGAAAAGAGGCTGGGATATCACTAGCCTGCTTCTCTTGTCTTTCTGTTGTCTTGGACCCTGTCATGACCAGGTTTTTTTTGGGTGGGGGTGGGTGCGGGGGTTAAGATGGAAGCATGTGCATCTAAAGCACACTCGGTGCTTAAGCCTGCCTGTGAGCCTTTTAGTTTTATTCTTGAAACAGAAACAAAACAGTCTGAACTCTCACAGACAAAGACAGGGTTGTTGCATCAGCTGGGCAGGAAAATGATGTCATAGAGGTCCGTCCTCGCACACTGACAGAGCACTGTCTCTCTTCTCAATCCCTCTTTGATGACCGGTGAGAGTAAGCAAGAAAAGAAAGACTTGATGCTGTGGCGCACCGCAGAGAACCTCAGACCAGTCAACCTGTGCCTGACAAGAACAGGGTCTGGACTGAAGTTTACTCTGGATCTGTACACAGTCACCACATCAAAGGAGTTCACTCCATGGTAGGCAAGGGTTCCATGGGCAATATGTTTTTTGTGTTTATAGTCAACCAGACCAAAGTGTGAGTGCACTGCATCTAGTAGAATTAATGAAAAAAACAACAACAACAGAACAGTTACCACGTCCATCTGTTGACAGACACCATGAACATGTAGATCCCGAAGATTTTGATCTGAATTCATCAGCAGTAGGGTTTGGGGCAGAAATCAAATGTGAAAACGCTATGAAAGTACAATGCAAGTGAGTCACAAATTTGAATTTCTTCCTTTCTTTCTTGTTAATGATGATCAATGAGAAATGATGGAGATCTTGCTGTGGAGAGCCAATATAGTCTGAGACTACATGCAGCTATGAAAACAATGTAAAGAAAAAGAGACTGAAAATAACCAAGGGAGAAGGAACAGTTCTTCGTCTACCAAAACTGTAAAAGTAAGGAGGGTAACAGGAGAGGTGGGGCAGAGGTGCTTTTATCTTTCAATATTTTGTAAAAAAACTGGAGTGAAGGGGGAAGGAAAGGACGGGGTGTTTACTTACTCCAGCCACACAACATGATGTTTACACTGGATAATTCAGGGAACTGCATTTTACTCTTTCTAAGCTTGCCTGGGGTATCCCTCTGCTGTTTTCAGCATAAAAATATCAGCACAACAAGGGCGCCAAGACAGAAGGCTGAAACAGTGGAAACAATACAAATAGTGAATGCCTGTACACGACAGGGCTAACTTTGTGCTTCCTTTCTCACGTCACGTGACTGATTTGTTATTGCAATAAAACTCATTTCAAATCTATTTTCCGTTTATAACTGACGGCAAACAGCAAAGCTCATCTTGTTCACATAGTTATCATGACCACCTCTCAAACACACACACATACACACACATGCATACACACACACACACAGAGACTCACACATACACGTATGCTCAATGCATACACACACACGTGCACACATCCACACACACGCATATGCATACACACACACATGCACACACACATGCTCATATGCAAACACACACACACACACACACACACACACACACACACACACACACACACACACACAACTCCTTAGACTAAGCAGTCACCTGGCCATGAAGCACCAGCAGTCTGCTGCAGCCTGGGAGGAGATGGGACTGGAACCCAGCAGTGCTTGCACTAAGCTCTTCTCCTGGAAAACGATGAGTGGTGTAATGGGACATTCGCTTGAACCAAAACGAGTTATAAGTTATCCTTGCATGTCTGCATAGCCTGTTCATATCCTGGCTTCATCTGAACAGCCTACATGTCATCCTGTATCACAGTTAAATGTACACTCTCATTTCAAGCTTTTCATGACTTTTGCTTTTCTATTCTGCGACTCTACTGCTCTCATTTTCTCTCTCACTTACTTTCTTGATCTCAGTCTCTCTCTTGCTTGTTCTTCATATATCTAAGAAAAGAGTTTTCCACACTCTCCCAGTGAATATCACTCCTGTAATGTTCGTTCTGTTCTTCCATAAACAACGATGTCCATGCTCATCCCCTTACAGCTTCAGCACCACTGTCAACTGGAAGGTATCAACATCCAGATCACAGTAGAGCCATCTTTCAGAGAAGACCCTGAGCCGCTGCAGAACCATTCTGACAGTTTCTAACCTGACATCACCTACGACGGATGAGCACCTGTTGCCAGTCAGAATACCACCTACAATGACCTTTAGTGATAGTACCTGATGACTGCCTGTTGATACACCATTCACAAAGGCTTGTCATAATAACAGCTGAGGAGAGCCTACTCTGATAGGGACACCACCTACTAAACCTTGATCTGATTATGATAACTGATGAGCACCTGTTGGATTCATGACATCATCTGCTACGCCCTGTTATGATAACTGATGAGTGCCTGTTGCAATACAGGATACCCACCTACTAAACCTTGATGTGGTAATAACTGAAGTGTGCCTACCCTAGTAAGGACACTGCCTTCAAAGCCCCTTTATGACAATGGTCACTGACGACAATCTGTTCTGATTCACGACACTGCGTTGCGGCTGTTAAGGACATTACCCTGTTCTGACCTGATGATTGGTAGAGTGCCTGTTCTAATTCAAGACACCACCAATTAACCCCTGTTGTGACAGTCACAGATGAATGCCCACTCTAACACATGACACTAACTACGCCATTTCTGTACTGATTAATGTCTGTTTTGATTCATGACCATCACCTACCAAACTTTGTAACAACGATTGATGTGCCAGTTTGTCCTCACAATGATAGTGTCAGTTTGTTCTAACCATGACTGTCGACAACCTGTTCTGACTAACGATATCATTTACTCACCTCTGTTCCTAGAGGGATAAGTGGTGAGTTGCTGTTCTAATTCCATGCACATTAAATTGCTAAAGGTTAAAATGAGGTTACAAAAATTTAAAGTCCCATTGCCTCATGGAGAAGAGGCAGTGAACTGTCAGAGGATCTCTGTGTGTCTGGGGTACAGCATGATGAAAGGCAGCGCCTGTCCTACTTCTTCTGCCATCTGAGCCTTCCCTGATCTGAATCATGTACCCATTTAGTGGTGGGTGGAAAGAGAGGGTTTTCAGGCCGTGTAAATCAAACTCTACAATTGGTTTGAACTAACAATCATCAGCTCCACAGGCAAAAGGCTCTATCCATTTAACCACAGGCCCCCTGTGCATAGAACACCTCTGACTATAACCTGCTGTTACTGATGTAGCTTAAGACTGTTGGAGACAACAGAGTAAACGGCCATTTGGAAGGGAGACCACCACACATAGCTCCAATGAAAGTCTCTATGAATCTGCTGACAGTGAACATTTTGTGACACAAACTGATACGCGAAGAAGGAATCAAAGCTGAAGTCATCACAAGAGCAGGGCATTTTTTTTGAGAGAGAGAGAGAGAGAGAGAGAGAGAGAGAGGGAGAGAGAGAGAGAGAGAGAGTGTGTGTGTGTGTTTATGTGTGTGTGCGTGCACACAAGCTTGTGTAAGTGTAATGTAATATAAAGGATATTTTTAGAGCATTTTACCTCGCAAGAGCCCAAAGCACAAATTACAGAAAAAAAACATGACAAAATTATAATTCTAATTCAAAGCGCGCACACACGAAGAGACACACATACACATGCGCGTACACGCACGCGCACACACACCACACACACACACACACACACTCGCACACATCGCCGAAAAACACACACACGAGACAGACACATGAGTGCGTTCAACACCAGCAAGCATGCGCACAGTGGTAATTGGATATCATTAATCAGTACGAGGGAAAAGATGTGTGTCTTTAGGGAGGTTTTAAAAGTCTCTAAAGAGTCTGTATTACACAGAGAAGAAGGAAAACTATTCCACAGAGCAGGTGCCTGGTAAGAGAAAGATCGTTGGCCTGAAGTTTTCAGGCGAGTGGAGGGAAAGCCGAAGCAGACGAGAATCGGTGGATGAGCGTAAGTTGCGAGACGGAACATGAGAGTGTGCATGTGTGCATGTGCGTGAATATCTACGTGCATGTACACATCTGCAAACATATATATATGTGCTGGAGGGAGGAGTGGGGGGGGGGGGGGGGGGGGGGGGGGGGTAGGGGAAGGACAGGAACAGATAAAACTCACGATAACATGAAAGAGTTTGGCCGGACAGCTTGCGATGAAGGCAGACACATGCTCCACCACATACTGGTATAGGCTGACATTCCTGCACAGCAAAAATCACACTAGTACTATTGCTCATCACATGGTTAAAGTGGAGACGTACCCCACATGCTGAAACAGAAAATCATACACAGGAAAAACACAAAAGGGTATGTAATGCATCAAGAAAAATTGTCAAACGTTAGAAACATGTATTAAAGTTCCAGCAAGTGGTTGCTGAACAAGTTATGTTAAAGTCCGTTACAGCTGTAGGCAAAGCGATCTATTAGAGATTCAAGATGTCTAAGGACATCAAGCCTACCTCACTAATTCTGCCTCTTAACTTTCTCTTCACTGAAACAAGTACCCACTTACTGGACAGAGGTTTTTCAAGCCATAAAAATCCCACCTGCATGAATGGTTAGAACTTGTGACTTCAAGATGCAAAGCCAAATGCTTTAAAACATTTGATTGCAGAGCCTGTGTAACTCATCACACTGTATAACTTCACGATCACAATAGATTTCTTTGTTAAAATTTGGACTGCTCTCCTCAGGACTAGTATTCAAACCATTCCCAGGTCTGCCAACTTCCTGAAGAAAAAAAAAGGAAATTATGTCCGCAGCGGAGAAAAGTGGAAAGTGGGAAAAAGCAACAGGCAGCGCTCTAGAGCACCTGTTTCATATCGCAAAGTAACAGATCTGCTTTCAAGTATATTTTCTACAAATTTTTCTTGAGATTTGGTATCATTGGTGGGGAAAAAAAAATCAGGGACTGAGAGTCGGTTACAGAAAATTTTTAGCTGCTCGAAAGGAAATTATAGCTGAAAAAAAAAAGAGAAGAAAAAATCAACTGAGAAAAAAAAAAAAAAAAAAAAAAAGAAGGAAACTACCTGAAAATAGGACAACTGACATTCTGCATCCCTTATGGCCGATTGGAAATGGCGGGAAATAAAACACCCCCATGTGAGAATCAAACCACAGACCTCCAACATCGTCATTCCTTAGGCCAGCCATGCTCCCCCGTAACCAGTCTCTCTAACTGTAAGAAGCAAAATGCTAAGTGGCGCACCACTGAAAAAACATGTCACTAATCCCTACCACATCCCTTTCCTACGATCACCAGCCGGTATGAATACAGCCTGTACGAACATTGCCAAAGCCTTAGGTCATGACCCCATTCTGTGTGTGTGCACAGGTGATGGGGTCAGACTCTCAGAGGTGCTGACCTGAGCAATGCTAAGACACCATACTGACCAAACAGCACTAGCACCAGTCGTTCAAACACAGAACTTACCTGCTGGGTTTTCCTCACAGGGCGGACCAGGCAGGTACACAGGTAGACACACTTCTGTGTGGCCTGTCATGAAATCACATGGGCACATTTGGTATTTACATCTAGAATTCAACACCCAGGCACTTACTTGCTTTTGAAGGCATGCAAACATGTGAACAAGCAAAAAGGAAGGTAAAGTGTACTGACCCTTAAACATGAGGAATTATTCAGTGTCTGCCATTAACAATAACTATCATCATGGTCAAAACAATGCACAATACAACAACACAAAAAGAACTGAACACACACACACACACACACACACACACACACACACACACACACACACACACACACACACACACATGCAGCATGCTCCCATACACACATCCATCAACCCATACAATCACACCATGCATGCATGCATACATCTACAGCAGAGAAAGGATTCCCAGACCCATGTACCCCAAATTTACTGATGAGGTATTTTTCATCAAAGAATGCCTTTTTCAGAAAGTGGTTACATCTTTTTCTGTTCTCTGCCCTGTGCATGCTTGTGATGCTAGTGTACACACACACACACACACACACACACACACACACACCACACACACACACACACACACACACACACACACACACAAACTCTTCCTTCACTGGCCTTCCTACATCCATCACCCACTTTCTTGAGAAAGTAGCACTTGTCTCCTGTTTGACAAACTATTCACAGATTCTTAAGCATGCATGCATGCACACAGACACAAACACATAACACACTGACACACATACACAATGTAAACACATGCATACACACACTTATTCAAACCTAGTGCTTCACCATCAGCTCATTCATCCACCTACCCACAAACCTACGCTGACACCAATCAAATTCACACTTACAAGCATCAAGTGTAGAGAAGACAACAGACAGAAGACTAGAGCCAGGTTTCCTGTTACATGTAGATGATGTTGATGATGGCGTCGATGAGGCACCAAGCCATATGGAAACAACACCCACTGTAAAAAGACATAACCATTCTTTCTCACAGTTCAAATACTCCTATCCTTGCCCAAAATGCAGTCTTCCAAAATCAAACTTATTTCAACATTAATCAACAACAATGAAAACAACAGAACAAAAATTATTTTCCTATATCCCTAGTTACAAAAATCTGAACCAATAGACAGAAAACTTAAATATTTTTTTCATATTGTAAGAAAAAGGAACATGGAAGAACAATAACACCACAAAAAAAAAACACCATAAAACAAAAAAATCGAGGAACAGAAAAGATATACAGAAAGAACAACCACAAAATGACTAAGACAATGTTCAGTAAGACCAAGAACAAGAGGAACATGATCAAAGACTAAAAGATGGCGATAAACAATAATAACAACACATTTGCACCTCTCTCAAGGTAGCATCCAGAATTCTTTACAAACTGAATCCCCCCAAAGACCTAAGCCAACTATCGTAGCAGACAAACTTGGGAACTACAGACAGACTTGTAGAGCAGGGGGCAGAGTTCCCTGTCTCAGTCTGTGCAAATCAAATTCAATGTCTTCTTGGAGAGTGTCTGTCAGCTGGAAGATGTTGTGATGACAAAATCTTAACTTGCATGAAGTTCGTGATCATTGAACGTGTCCAATGGCTCTGTTTTGATCTAACCCAGGGCTAACTCATGCCCTATCCTCATTGTAGGTTACCCATCCCTCACCCACTGCAAACCATGAGGTTAAAGGTTACTATCGACATATGGATGCGCAAGTAATTGACCTTCGAGCTTACAACGAGGTATGTAGGTCACTTCCCCGTTACCCACAACATGTAAGTACAGCCTCTGGTTAAGGCTGTTGTCAGTGACTACAGAAGTAAGGACATTGCCAGACATGAACATTACAGGGAAGTCACCCCTTGATCATCCTGTAAAGTTTGCATGCTTTTGGTTATCTGAAGTCATGGCCAAGTGACAAGTTTACACACTGGCTGACAAAATTATCATGGATGAGGATAGCTCTGACGACAATGAAAATCTGAATGATGAATTGGATATTTCCAATATGAATACTGTTGAAAGTACAGACAGTCAATGTATGAGTCTGAAATGCTTATATGTGACGTGTGTACTCGTATATTTTACATCTATTATTATATCTTCTAGTTTTCTATTTTGAAGCAGAAAATAGCAAAGTATATTAAACAATAACTTGCACAATGCTTAACGCAGACATATATGCTCTCTGTGAGGTATCCAGAGGAATACACTGCACAAGTTAAACATTACTTGGTCCAGGAGCAACAACGTTCCTCAAAAAACAAACAAATCCCCTCAGTTTGTAGAGGAAGGCAGTTTCTAATTGGGACATTAATCTGGTATAGACAAGAACAAAGTTCTTAAACAGAAATCTTTCAAAGGAGGTTAATCTAGCCTAGTCAAAGACACCAGTGGTCCACATGAAAACAAGTTCTAAAATGGGAAAGATTCCCTACTTGGAGATCAGTCTAGTACAGACAAAGATAACAATGTTCGACAACACAAACAAAGAAGAAAGTCTGAAAAGGAAGGAAGTCCTAATTCAGTAAGTGTTCAAAGGTAGGTGTGCATGTGTGTGTGTGTGTGTGTGTGTGTGTGTGTGTGTGTGTGTGTGTGTGTGTGTGTGTGTGTGTGTGTGTGTGTCTGTGTGTCTATCTGTGTGTGTATTTGTGTGTATGTCTGTGTGTGTGTGTCTGGGTGGGTGGGTGGGTGAGTGAATGAGTGAGTGAGAGAGAGTGAGTGAGTGAGTGAGTGTGAGTGAGTAAGTGAGAGTGTGAGTGAGTGAGAGTGTGTGTGAGTGAGAGTGAGAGTGAGAGTGAGAGTGAGAGTGTGAGTGTGTGTGTGTGCGTGTGAGTGTTCATGACTGTAACAATAATGTCACTTTGTAACAAGAAATCTGACCTGAGGCTTGAGCCACTGCATCCATCACCATGATCATCACCAGCAGACTGGCAAGCTCCCTCTTTGGCTCTGTGCCTGGAGATGAGACCAAAAAAAAAAAAAAAAGTCAACCACAGTAATAGCTAGTTGTCTTCACTGACCCCCAGGTCAAACGAGCAGCTGAATTACTCAGCATATTTCATCACAGTTTTAGAGTTACTGAAGCTCTCAGACTAACATTCTTAAAAGGTTGAACCCATCAACAGGTTTAATCCATGTCTGCCTCAGTTGCCAAAACAAATTCAACCCTGCAACCTGGGATACCTTGAATGAAACACAGAAAAAAAAAAAACAGCGCATACAATAAGAATAATGATCCACAAATTGCAGCCCGGTTACAACACACATTCAGTGTTCTGCAGGAATGCTGTATATGCACGAAAACATGAGTCAGACTAGAAATAACTGGACTTTTCAAATGATCTGGAACATGGTTAGCCATTCCAGGTTATCTTTTTTAAGTCAGCTGATGCTATGACCACCTTGTTACGTGTTGTTTCATAGGTTATCCAGAATGAGTTAAGTGAGAACGAATGTATTCTGCTGGAACGCCCTCACATATTTCCACATGTCAGAGGTAATTCGGGTGCTCCACTCTCTCCTTTTTAGTGAGGAGTGAAGAAGTTGCTGTGGGATCTCACAATCCATTCTTTGTCCCTAAATAGCTGTTTTGCTAGTGGTGGTATGATGGGTCTCTGTGAGGGGTGGAAAGGAGATCCATCCATGAGTTTAACAACTGGGCAAAAAGTAGGGAACGTGACTGCAATTTACCTACCTACATGTTTTGTCTCTTGATTGCTGAAAGTCTCTTGTACTAAAACATTTCGAGATTCCCCCTGTCTGAGAAAATGGAATCTTACACGAATTAGAATAAACCCTGCAAATCCTAACTGCAACAGACATAGTTTTTTGCCTGTGGTGACTTTTATGTCAAAGTCTTCTTTGTCAGCGAGTTCATGGGGACTTTTGGTGAATGGAGGTGGTGGCCCTTTCAGGAAGGGACACTTGGCAATGAAGTTTTCAGTGAAGGTGTTGTCCTGCATATGTTGGAACAGAATGGTAGCAGTGAACACCACTAACATGACTCGGCAGCAGAGTATCCTCTGGTGGGTTACCTCATGACACCTAATATGAACAGCTGCCTGTGAGACTGGCAGAATGATCTCAGGCACGGCTTATGTATGGGGATGCTGAAATTAAGAGTGTATGAGAAATGATACTAAGTGATACTGAACAATAGATATAATTACAAACACACACACACACACACACACACACACACACACACACACACACACACACACACACGCACACGCACAAAATCAATGAATGAAAATTTGCCCGAATTTTCTCCTCAAGCAGAGAACATTTTCAAGGGCTTGCAACATCATCACTACCTGCACTGAGGACACAATGTGGGAAAGATGCGTTGTTCAACAGATGTAACAGCAGTGACTGGGATGCGTTACACAGCTGTTGCCGTAACTCCTCTTCATGTTTTGCCTGAAGTCTGGCAGCCGACAGATTGGGAGGCAACACACTGGATCAACATACCATCCAATATAGTAGAATTCTGACATATAACTAATCAACAAGAGTAGAACTCTTATAACTGATCAACAAAAGAAGAATAATGTGTAAGTGTAATACCAGGTAAGAAATGGAAAATTTGAACTGATTAACTACTGAACACGAATTTGTACAACTGACTGACAAGAGGAGGGGAATTTGGAATTACATTACAACTTGTCAACAAGAACACTTGAACATATAACTGGTTAATATGAGAGCATACAGTTTATCATACAGCTAGTAGATAGTAAAACGATTCACAGGAAAGGAATTGAACATACAGCAGATCAACAGCAGAGAGAGACTATCAACATACAACTGATCAAAAAGGAAAAGAGAATTTGATCATACAACTGACCAAACAGGGACGGAGAACTTAAGTATACAGCTAATCAAAAAAGACAGGGAGAATTTCAACATACAACACAAAACTATTCAACAGGGGGAAGAGAAGTTGAATATAAAACTAACCAAACAGAAGAGAATTTGAACACACCCTGGATTACCAGGAAAAGAAAATTATGAATATACAAGTGACCTACTAGAGGGGAAATTGAAAATACAAATGATCCACAAGTGAAGGAGAATTTGACAGAAAACTGATTTCACAGGTGACGCAGAATGTAAGCATAAAAATGATCAACAGGTGAAGGAGTATTCGAACAGACAACAGATCCACAGGTGAAAGAGAATGTAAGCATAAAAATGATCAACAGGTAAAGGAGAATTTGAACAGAAAACTAATCCACAGGTAAAGGAGAATTTGAACAGACAACTGATCCACAGGTGAATGAAACTTTGAACATACATCTGATCCAGGCATGCTAACAGCTGTAAGAGTAACACAAGGCAAAACTGCTGGGAAGAGGAATCACATCAAAACTCAGCCATTTAAATGATGTATTTACCCTCAAACTCACAACCAGAGAGGACATAAAGGGCCAGGGTGAGCTGTTTCCCACAACCACCCAGCAGCACAGTAAGTTGGGGTGGGGGGGGGGGGGAGGTGAGAAGGGGAGAAGGTGGAGAAAAGAGAACAATCTTCACAACAATACACTAAGAGTGGTAACAATCTAGAAATGCAGACAGGTGGACACCGACAAGCCCACCATCAGGCCAACCTGCTCAAAGACAGCAGCAAGTTGTGCAGGTCGGGGATACAGTCCGACAGGTAAGGGTGGAAGTCTCTCACCAAGGCGATCAGAACTTTCACCTGAAAGCTCAGGATCCTCAGTGACTTCTGGAACACCTTCTCATCTCCCTGCGACAGGTTCTGAAACAATACACCGATCCATTTGGGGTCTGAGAAAGAAAGAATCTGTACTTGCTATCTTCTTCACTCACCCCGACTAAAATGAGTGCATTCGCAGAAACTGGGTATGATTGACTAGAAATACTAAAATTATCCAGCGACAGATATGATCCATAACCTTGTTTTAAATCACAGATATTCTTCCAGATGCTTTTGTAATGCAGTCATACACATGTTTACAGCTGAGGGAGAGAGCAAGTGGGAGAGTGGGAGGGAGGTTCTGGTGGAGGAAATAAAATCAAAATGGGAATTACATACATCAAGGGTTGAGGGTTTTTTTTTCTCTTCTTTTCTGGGGGGGAGGGGGGGGGGGAGGGGGGGCAAAATTAAAGCTGGGAATGAGGGATTGAAGGCTTGTATATTGATCCTGATATCTTCCCCTTGTACTTTCCACATTTTGTAAATTCCTTAAGCTCTAAAATGATTTATGAGGCAATGGTTGTACAACTTTGTACATTGCACGTACACAGGGAAAGACCAGCTCTACCAGTATATGTGGGGAAAGAGTTACAGGCTTTTTTTTTTTTCTTGTTTCCTTTTTTTCCCAGGAAAATTTTTGTCTTAGTCTTCCTATAAAGATTCTCTCCCTTTACTGAGTTCATTTTCTAAATTTCATTAGCATTTTATTACAATGTAATGATAAAGCCTGTTGGAATAAGAAGTTCTGACGAAGTGATCTAGAATTTGTTCAGTCCCTGTTTCTCAAGAAACAATGCAACACTGGATAATATGAACAGTAGAACATATTTAAAAAATCAACATGTTACAGAAAAATAGTGTGTTTCTGTAGCTGAGTGCCCTTTTACCCGCTGATTCTGAATTAAAGACAGTTTGAACCACTCTACCAACAAAACAACCATCAAGTGCCAGGCAAGGAGCGAACACAGCCAGTCGCTTCTGTTAGGGTTAAAATCTCATCTAAAGAAACTAGGGGGTGGGGGGGGGGGGGGGGGGGGGATAGCCCCATATGCATTGATCACAATGAGAAAATATCCTCTAACCTGGCTGTATTAAGCAAGGAATTGAACCCAAGACCTTGGAATAAGAGAACAGTACTTTATCCACAAGGCCAACCAAATGCTCCCCCCCCCCCCCCCCCAAATTTTCTGTGTTTTTTTTTCTGTTATTGCTTTTGAGAGATCTTTTCTGTGTGTCAATATGATCAACCACCAAAATGCTGCTCACCTCTTCACCATGAGGATTCGCTGGTGGTGCAGAGTGTAGGAGTTTGTGGTACCTGCGCGGATCTCGCCACACAGGTAGGCCACGATACCTGAGATATCTATGTGATCGTACAGCTCACTTGCTTGAGGCCCCACCAGCCTTCATCCGTCCGCACAAACACACACATGTAACGAGGCATGAATACACAGACATCTGGAAAGGACAGTAAGGAAGAGGAACCTTAAATCAGACGTCAAAGACCTATCACACTGGGTAACTCTGTCCATTTGAAATTGCTTGTGTGTCAGCAGCTGCTTTTATGACTGTGGCTCCGAGACAGACAGAGTGAGACAGTGAGAGAAGGGAAGAGCCAGAGAGGGGGAGAGAGGCAGAGTGAGGGAAAGAGGGAGGGAAGAGACAGGGAAGTGGTAAAGAGAGAAAGAGAAATGGAGAGTGCAAAAAGAGAGAAGGAGAAAGCGACAAAGAAAACGGAAGGGAAACTGGGATGTAGAGCAGGCACAGAGAGAGAGAGAGACAGAGACAGAGACAGAGAGAGAGAGAGAGAGAGAGAGCAGAGCATGCAAGTTTTTTTAATCCAAAGTGAAACATTTTAGAATTTTTAAGTCAGCAAACTCATCTTCAGTTCAACACTTTAAAAAACAACCACCAAAAAAGACAGAAGAAGACTAACGTGAAGAAGAAATCTGCCTCTAACTGGTAATAATAATTCTTTAACAAAATATAACTGAATCAATGTATAATGATGGAGTTGTCAATAAAAACCTCAAGAAACCCTTACTTATCAGGTCTTTAATTAATGGAAGGGAATCTACTATTTTGATGTTGTTGGGAGCTAAAGGCAGTACACTACAGACAAAAGACAACAATGTTCCTGGAAAACAAGATGTTAAAGTGAAGGAGTTTTTACTAGGAGGTAAATCTAGAGTAGGAAAAGCAAAAAATAATTCCAGAAAAAACTTTAAATAGATGAAGTGTTAAGTGGGAGGTGATGTTAAAAAGGGTTAAAGATCCCATAGCCTGTAGGAGCAGTGAACTGTCAGAGGTTAACTGTGTGGCGGGGCATGGCATGAGGAAGCGGAGCCTGTCCCTCTCCTTCTACCCCCTTTACCTCTCTCTGAACTGAATCAGGTACCCACTCACCGCTAGGCAGACAGGGAAGGTTTTCAAGCCTAGAAAAATTGACCTCATGAGTGGTTCGAACTCATGATAGTACGCTCCACAGACAAACATTCCATGCATTTGACCATGGGTGTCTGCAAGTTAGTTCAGTAATGACAAAAAGAAAATAAAACATTGCAGAAGAACATAAAATCTAACAGCAGGGAGTTTTTGTTGGGGTAAAAACATGAACTTAACTTAAAAGTGGACAGTTATATTCCAAAAGCAAACTTTCGGTTGGAGCAGAGACTAGATAAAAGACTCAACATGTCCAATGCATGACATTATGAAGGGCAATACCCAATCCTCTCTCTCCACCATCTTAACATTCCTGGAACTGTACCAGGTATCCATTTATTGCTAAATGGTCAGACAGACTTTTCAAGGTATAAATCTACACCCCCATGGGTTCATCAGTTTACCCAGCCAAACGCAATAACCATCTGACTTTTGATGCACCCAATGTAGAACAGACAGACAAAGACAAAAAAATGTTTGAAAAAAAAAAAAAAAAAACTTTAAGGTGAACAAATTTTCACTGGGAGATGAATGTAGTGTAGACCACTAGACTGAAATATACTAGTCACATAAAGTTAAGCACAGGCCTTTGCACACAGGGGGTTGATTCATCCCTTCAAAAAACATTGTTTTTTTTTTGTTATGCGGCAACCAATGATGGAATCTCACACAGCAGTGTGTAATCCAGCCTGTGTCAACTGGTAGTGCGCACGGGGGTCTTGGTGACCTCGTTACCGCGCGGGATAAAAAGTGCAAAGTTGCGTTAACTGTGCCTGTTTTGCATCAAGCTTGCTGGCGACACAAGATGTGTAAAATGAAAAATTCTTTTTTCCCGTGCAAGAGCAGTCTCTCAAGTGAGTTTTATGCCCCTTCTTTTGGCTGTTTAAGCGCGGGGTTGGTTACTGTCAGCCCTTTTCTCACCATGCCACCACGAAGAAAACTTAGCACCTTTGACAAAACCAGGGCGATTGCGTGTATACAAGATGGCATTGCAAAGGCTGAAGTGGCGCGACGACTTGGTGTGCATCATTCAGTATTGTTAGACTGAATCAGCGTTTTAGGGCGACCAACAGCGTTGAAGAGAGGCCACGGTCAGGTCGGCCTAGGCAGACTACTCCCAGAGAAGATCGTTTCATCATCGAGAGGCAGGCCCTATTGCAGCGGGATACCACTTCCACCAGCATCCAAAGGCAGCTTCGTATGGCAAATAACACCATCCTCAGCCGTCAAGCCATACGAAACCGTCTTCACCACTTCGGCCTCAGATCACGTCGCCCAGCTGTTTCGACCACGACTGCTAGCAGCCCATAGGCTGGCTCGCCGAGCTTTCTGCCATCGTCATGTGAGATGGAACCAACAACAGTGGT
>JADBJO010017557.1:22500-37382 GCA_016801955.1 Conus betulinus | reverse complement strand
ATGACACTCCAGCTCTAAAACCAGCTATGGGCTTACAATGACACTCCTGCTCTAAAAGTTGACTGTATATCAAGCACACCAGCATGGGCTTACAATGACACTCCTGCTCAAAAAGTGGACTGTATATCAAGCACACCAGCAATGGGCTTACAGTGACACTCCTGCTCAAAAAGTTGACTGTAGATCAGCACACCATCAATGGGCTTACCAGTGACACAGTATATATCACAGTCACTTTGGGTGATTTGGGAACTGAACCATGTAGGGATAAGAATTAAACTCCTTTCTCTGTCTTTTTCTGTTTCATGCATCTTAATCCTCAAGGGCACTTTCCACCTCAGATGGAAACAAGGTATTTGTTTGTCGCGTCGGTATGAGGAGTGTATGACTGTTCAGAGTAACCTTCCATTAGATACAGGTAATCTGACGCCGAGTAAAAAATTAAACCAATGTTTGTTTTGGGGGTGTGGTGTGTGTGTGTGTGTGTGTGTGTGTGTGGTGTGTGTGTGTGTAAAAGTGTGTGTGTGTTATCTGTATGTGTGTGTGTAGTGTGTGTGTGTGTATGTGTGTGTATATGTATTAGTGTGTGTGTGTGTGTGTGTGTGTGTGTGTGTGTGCGTGTGCGCGCGTGCTTGCATGCGTGCGTGGTGTGTGTGCGTGCGTGTGTGTGTGTGGTATGTGCGTGTGCATGTGTGTGTGTGTGTGTGTGTGTGCGTGTGTGTGTGTGTGTGTGTAGTGTGTGTGTGAGTGTTTGTGTGTGTGTGTGTGTGTGTGCGTGTGTGTGTGAGTGTGTGCGCACACGCACGCATGTGTGCGTGCGTATGTGTGTGTGTTTGTGTGTGTTGTGTGTGTGCTAGTGAGTGTGTGTGTATGTGTGTGTGTGTGTGTGTGTGTTGTGTGTGTGTGTGTGTGTGGTGTGTGTGGTGTACAAGTGTGAGAGTGTGTTTTGCACGAGTGCACTAAAACAAAATGGCGAAAAGCAAATACGAGGACAAATGCATACAGTGCGCTCTGAGGGGTTTTGTGCGTTTACCACCCTCCAACCGCTCCCTTCACATCCCACCCTCCACTCGCAGAAATCACTCTCTTACCATCGCTTCCTATCCAAATGATTCTTCTCCTATCAACAGCCATACATCACTTTCTTTCTTGTTCTATGCACTGTGGTACGAGTTTTCTGTGTTTGTTCCAAAGACCCCCACAGATCTTTTGTAATGCTGTATTACTTCGGCTGCTGCTGCTGTTAACGCTTTTTCATCCCCTGCTCCATCTCGAAGGAGAGAGACAGGCTACGCCCTCCATGATGGTGTGCCCTAGACACAGCCAGTCTGCGACAGCTCACTATACTAAGTCTGACCGGCACACTGGGCTGATGTGTAGGTCAGACGTCCTGCTAAGCTGTTGCCATGAGAGCGTCTTTCTCACGTTCTCTCATCTTCAGTCATTAATTCATTTATACGTTGGCTTTAAATCATGCACAGTGCAGTCTTGAAAATTACCAGACATGGGCTGGCGCATATGGACTGGTCTTTACACAGTGACACCTCTTCGATGAAACTGAGCTCATTATGCCATCGCCCATGGGACTGTCACCTTTGACCTTCTGACTCATATGCTTACTGTTTGTCAGATGTCTTACCTATGTACTTGTTTTTGACACACTTAGAAAACTCACAGTTTTGCTCGCACAGAGTTAAGGCAAGAGAGCTCCGACTCCTGTTCAAAGAAACTACAAAGAGAAAAGAGACCAACCTCTGACCTTAATGTCCATGGAGCAGCAGAGTTTTGAGGCGCCCTCCCTCCACCACCGTGCACTTCCTGTTGTTGACCTTCCCATCCACCTTGTGGCGCTGCCAGTCCTCATAACCCTGTGAACCCACGCAGCCTTTACCTTCTGAGCCGACCAGAAGTGATCAAGCGTCAACAAATCAACTAAATCATGGTGCTTTAATTAAGTCCTGCCGACCACAAGAGCCATATCAGACTGAAACACCATAGCTAAAAACAACAACAAACAAACAGAACAAAGTGAGAGAAATAAAATGTGAAATTACACTCAATTATTTCTTTACATCAAAATACCCATAAAAAAGAGTCTGTCACACTCAAGTTAAAATCAAATGTTCTTAAAAACACTGAATTCTTTCAGACTCAAACCCCAATCCGGGGAACATCCCGGAACAAGGTCTTCATTGAGCTTGCTGTAAAGTGTTTGATATCTGACATCATGTAGCTCTCTACACTCAATCACAGTGTGTCTAATGCTGAGACGTTCATCACATGGGATGCACACTTGGACCTTCTTCCCTCTTTAAAAAGATGTGAATGAGTAAACACACAAACGGCCAGTGAGCAGCATAAAACTGTTTCTTCTTTATGTCCACCAGACAGACATAGATGAGAAGAACTCTTTTAGGTTTGAATGGATCTGGAAAAGCATTAACAAGAAGTGTTAATGAATACTTATAACCTGAGCAGACCAGAAGTAATCAAGCGTTAACGAGTGTTCATGAATATTTATGTCTGAATAGTTCAGAAATAAATCAAGTGTTAACAACAAGTGTTCATGATACTTACGTCCTGAAAGACCAGAAGTGTGCAAGCATTAACAACAAGTATTCATGAATATCTATGTCTGAATAGTTCAGACGAAATCAACCATTAACAAGTGTTTTCATGAACATTTATGTCCTGGGCAAACCAGAAGTAACCAATGTTTAGCAAGAAGTGTTTATGAATACTCATAAGTAATCAAGCGTTAACAAGAAGTGGTTCATGAATATTCATGTCCTGGGTGGAACAGAACTAACTGAGAGTTTAAAAAGAAGCATTCATAAATAACAACGAAAGTACGAATTAAATGACCTGGGAACCTTGTTGTTAGTGACCCAATTTTCAGTTTGCTAATATTCGTAATAACAAGAAAAGAAAAAGCTTTTGAAAAATATCTGAACTCAGGAAAGTGCAAAGGTGCATGACAATCGAAGTCAAATAGTTCAGAAACCACTGGTTGCCATATGCTGGTAAACAAGGTTACATTGTTAACTACAGATGGATGGAGAAAATGTTTAAAAAAGAAAAAAAAAATTGATTTGCTGTAAACCTTTTTGTTTTCTATGGGTGAGTTCTCACACATCATATTAATGATCTGTCATGTAACACATATGACACATAAAATGGCAGAATCTTTTTTTTTCTTTTTCTTTGTTTGTTAGATCAATGGCAGAAATGAACAAAACAGTGAGGACAGAACAGGAAGACTTCTACATTTATGTCACCTGGAAGATCAAAAAGCAAGCACATAATCTGGAAAATTATTTCATTTCAACTGAACTCTTTTGTGCTTGAGAGATGTTTCAACCAGCTGCCTGTTGCCCAGAGCTGTCAATCAGAAAAAACACAACCAGAGAAGTTATGAAAAACGTTTTTTTCTTTTCACTGAAAAGCCTCCAAACAGAAGCTTGAAAGAAATTTGTTTAATCAGTGTTTTCCAGTGAAACTGATGAAGTGCGTCTGTTCATGTGAGCTTGGGTGGTCTACCTTTCACAGGCTTTGTGGGAGTATGTCTGGGTATGTGTATATGCATGCTTGAGTGACTGCAGTACTTTAGAAAAGAAATGAGACACACACACACACACACACACACATGCAAACACCACAAGAAGGTTCCTCTGATTTTCAAATGCTGTAACAATTTGTGAACCCACTTTGCTTGTTATGCAACCATACACATTCACAACCACACATACACACACACCACACACACACACACATGCAAAACACCACAAGAAGGTTCCTCAGATATTCAAATGCTGTAACAATTTGTGAACCCACTTTGCTTCTTATGCAAGCATACACACACACACACACACACACACACACACACACACACCACACACTGACTCACACACACACACACACACACACACACACACACACACACACACACACACAGAGCCCCCTCACCTGCTTGATGGCAGTGACACTAAGGACAAAGACAAGAGGGAAGACGCTGGTGACAGGGGCGACAGGCGTGTCAATCAGGAACTGAAACCATAACCACCTCCTTGACGTTGACTATAGTGACAGAAATAATCACTCCTTCCATCTCCCTTTTACTATGCTCACAGTGGTCATTTTGTTCATTGATATCATAGTATCATAACAGTCACCATTATTGGAAGTGTGGTTTACACAGAAGTGAAGTGTGAGAGTTTTTGTTGCCGTTCCATATGTAACAACACTTTGGTGTCAAGTTATTCTTTGTGTCTGATGCTTCTTGTTAGGTCCCATGGCAATTGATAACTGTTCTCTTTCATCCTATCACCCATCTTCATTCCAATGCTTGCAAATTATGGTTTTATACCCACTTTAATATGATTATAAAAGACTGATTCTGCCAGTAATTCTGAAGTCATGATGTTGATTTTTTTTTTTTTTAATAAAAGACTGATTCTGCCAGTAATTCTTCTGAAGTCATGATGCTGATTTTTATGTGAAAGAGATGAGATGCTGAAGTTCTCAGTATATATACTGTGATTCAGTTTCTGTTTGTGTCTGCATCTTCTTTTTACGGTTCCTCACATCTGAATAGTGTAAGGAATACATCTGTGGAGCATCATCTTTAAAATGTTGTATGAATGGTAACAACAGGTTCAGTGGTTCAAGGTTACAGCCTTCTAAATCTAGTACACCATAGCAGCTCTGCTGCACAGATGGCTTTCAGTGCTGGCAGCTTGGGGACTGCTGGTGTTGAAAGGGTGAACAGCTCTCTCTACTCCTGAAGCTCTCTGAACAAGGCTAACGACCTAGTGCTGAACCACCTTACCCACACTGCCTTGGGAACAGGGTGTGTGTGTTTCCTATCACTTGTAACTGAATCTCTTGACCAATGGCGAAGCACATGTTTCTGACAGGAAGTAGATGGTTGTAAATCTTTACCAATATAACAGGTGTGCTAGAAAATGAGATTTACCAATACAACAGGTGTGCTTCAGACGAAACAAGCTTTAAAAAAAGACATCATGATGCATGTGACTCGTCTGCCCAGCCCACTTGGGTGAGGAACGTGTTCACTGCCACTGCAAGCATCCCTCAGTAACAACAGCATCAGGAAACGTCATGCATAAATCAAACACACATCCCCGTGCAAGATTCCATACCCATCATTGCCACACACAATCCTGGGTGAAATCCTCTGTAAGCACTTTTCATCCATACAAAATTTCAATGAATTCAGATATGGGACAGTAGAGTTTTGTTACCACAAGAAAGTTTTATTCACTATGAATGCAGCCTTCCAGTCACTGCCAAAACTCCTGAACACAAAGAACTGCCATGTCATTTATAAGAAAGGAATGGAAGGGAAAGAACTCTTCTTTTTTGCTGTGACCTGACAACTATGATTGCAATGAAAGGCTGACGCATTGCTGTCTACTATCTGACTTGGCATCAGTGATGAACACATTTGGCAGACAAACTGCATAAGGATACGGAAATGGTCTTTGCTGACAGGCAGTTCATAGATACAGTCCACTGGCTAAGGTAGCAAGAAGGTTAACAAGACATATCTTCACATTAGGTCATCATCATTTTCATCTAGGACGGTAAAACTCGTCACACACCATACTTGAGAATTTGGCTTCTGCATACATATCATTTGCACTAAGATATGCAAACCTATACATTTTAGAAAAACTAGAGATGTTGTAGAATCTAGTGAAATAACTGAAAATACTGTAGGTTGTACCTACTTGGAGACTGACCTCAAAATATAAGCAGAGAAAATTTCTGAAAAAGTTATTTGAAAAGTAAGTCAAATGTTAGGAGAGACACACAGTTTTTCTTCTGTACTACCTAAACACTTCAGACTTGAGATAAAATGAAGACAAATATGTGCTGGAAACATGGGAAAGATGATAATTCTCTTGACTTGAGCTATGTATAATGAATTGTGCCTCAAATGATGTACCTATAATTCAGCATCCAGACAATCGAATTTCACTATATATACGGAAATGGGGTTTGTGCAGGGCTTGTCTTGAAGCTAGATAGTAAAACTATATGTTTTTTGTAAACTAGAGATAATGAGGAATCTGAAAAAAATAATTACAAGACAGTACCCTGATGGTAGCTGAAGATATTCTTCACAGTGTAATCCAGAACATTGGTGAAAAGGTAATCCAAAACGTCAGCCACATTGTTTTGAAACACCACAGTTTTCCTGCTTGAATGTCAAAACACTTGAAACTTGGGAGAAAACAAGAAAAATTTGTCCTAGGAAGACACAGAACAAGTTTAGGGTCTTGGTCTTTCGTGGAAGGCTGAAAAGCACTTGGAGCAGAGTCCCACATCACATCCAGAACATTCCCAGCCAGAGCGCACATGAGTAGGATGGCCAGCAGCACAGTTCCTCTTTTTTTTTCAACTCATTCACTCTCACCAGCCGCCGTGGCGAAGTGGTTAGCGTCGCGGACTCCCGGCTGGGAGGTCGTGGGTTTCGAATCCCATCAGAAGTCATGTGGGTTTTTTCTGCCCCGACCGGCTCCTACCCAGAGTTGAGTTTGCTGCGGGCTCAGTTGGGAAGACTGGGACCACACAGTCAAGTTTCATCCACTTAATGGATGCGTTTCTGAGAGTGTTGCTCAAATTTTCTGACCAACACTGCAGGTGTCTGTATCTCTCGGGCCTGGTTGACATCGGGATATATTATGAAAGGAAGCGTAGAGTACAGCCCTGTCATGTAGTCTCAGACCGAAATGGAAATCCGCAGCATCATCTTAATCATCCTCATTCTCATCGATCAGCATAAAAAAAAAAATCTCAAGTTCTGTGGCCCTTCATGCCCTGTTCTCATGGTGACCTCAATTTCGATGTCCTCTCCACGTCTGTGGCCTTGGTTTGGTTCCGTCCGGGTCACCGGTATCGGCGCGAGTCCATGGGGGCTGTCGTTAGACGGACGTGGTGGCGCCCTCCGGAGGGAGAGCTCACTCACACACCGGCTCCACGACTAAGCAATTATTGTCGTCAGTAGGGGGCTTAGTAGGTGGTGTCCTGCGTATGTTAGATCAGAACAGGCACCACCGAACACCACTGAAGTGACTCGGCAGCAGTCCAGTGTCTCCTCCGGTGGGTTGCCTCTTGACGACTTGACATTGACTGCTCCCTGTGGATTGCCGGTGCCGGGCTGTGGCGGGGCCGACCGGGCTGTGGCTGTGGACAGAGTGTCGGAATGAGCGGCGTGGGTGCACTGCCTCTGAGGTGGCGCAGAGGTTGGGACAGCAAAAAAAAAAAAAAAAAAAAAAAAAAAAAAAACCTCCTTCACTCTCAGCATCTCTCTCCTCTGCAGTAGTGCTTCCAGAATCTGGATCACACACAAGAAAACATATATCCTAAATCTTCTGTTCATTTCATTGTTTCATAATGGTGCAAGAGATGTTACAGAGAACTTGACTCATTTTCCACTATTAGTCTGATTTTCAGAAAGAAAAAAAAATGACCAGCATTACTTATTCATTCTATGAAAAATGAAGTCATGCATAAAATCATAAATAAGAATAAATCTGAATCACTAGCATATAAGGAGAGGGCAGGGCTATAGCTTTCATTGGAGGCACGCCCATTCGTGACACGCCCACACTGTTTCCAAACTAAAAAAATAAACAACAAAATTTATAAATTGTTCTCTTCAAATCACCACTTTTATTCATCTCTAGAGTGCTTTCAAAACACCTACAATCACCCAGAAACGATCTTCTAGTTTGATCAGGCCAAGCCTATCACTCCTGTAAGTAACCATGTACCGTGCCCCCTTCCATCCCCCCTTCCTTCATGTGGCGGACCAACAAATGTAAAATAACCAATGACTGCACGCAGCATGTGTTCCATCACTCACAACAAACAAAATAATCAAAGTTTATCCACTCACCTGCTTCGCTTTCGTTACTACAGCCTTCGGCAACTGATTGTTCACTCATGCCACTCTCACGCGCAACTCCTGCTCGACTCGGTCGCTGATTTACTCATTATTTCAGTCAAAACCGACGAAAAACTTCGAGATAACTGACCGACAAGGCTTGCCGGTGCACAATGGATACTAGCAAGTCACGTGAACTGATCAACCCGGATGTTTAGCAGTGGTGGTAGAACGGTTCTCGTTTGAGCCACGATCGTGGCCCAACGCAGTCGGGCGGTAAAGCCACGATCGTGGCCCACTGCAGTCAGCAGGTTAACATCCATATTTCCACCACCATCATCTTCACTGCCACCATTCTTATCAAACACAAGGCTGCTAAAATGTCATCACCAATATCTTCATCAAAACCCTAAACACAATCGTTACATGATCTTCACCATTATTTATCAACCTTAGCCAGCATCACCAACATCATCATACTCAATGCTGTCATCTTTGCACTTGGTGACAAAAAATCTGAACTATTAAAAACTGAAGAGTTATCGCTCACCTGAATGATCCCGACAATATGGAATCTGAACTATCATAAACTGATAAGTTATTGCTCGCCTGAATGACACTGACAATGAGGAATTTGAACTATGATAAACTGAAGAGTTATTACTACCTGAATGATATCAATAATGAGGAATCTCAACTATTGTAAAGAGTTATTACTCACCTGAATGATTTCAACAATAAGGAATCTGAACTACTGTAAACTGAAGATTATTGCTCACCTGAATGATATCGATAATGAGGAATCTGAACTATTGTAAAGAGTTATGGCTCACCTAAATGATATCGACAATGAGGAATCTGAACTACTATAATCTGAAGATTATTGCTCACCTAAATGATACTGACAATGAGAAATTTGAACTACTATAAACTGAAGATTATTGTTCACCTCAATGATACTGACAATGAGAAAACTGAACTACTATAAACTGAAGATTATTGCTCACCTCAATGATACTGACAATGAGGAAACTATACTATAAACTGAAGATTATTGCTCACCTCAATGACACTGACAATGAGGAATCTGAACTACTATAAACTGAAGATTATTGCTCACCTGAATGATTTCGATAATGAGGAATCTGAACTATTGTAAAGAGTTATTGCTCACCTGGAATGATTTCAACAATGAGGAATCTGAACTACTATGAACTCAAGATTATTGCTCACTGAATGATATCGACAATAAGAATCTGAACTATTATAAACTGAAGATTATTGCTCACCTGAATGATATCAACAATGAAGAATCTGAACTATTATAAAACTGAAGAGTTATTACTCACCTGACTGACACTGACAATGAGGAATCTGAACCTATCATAAACTTAAGAGGTTTTGCTCACCTGAATGATCACCACAATGAGGAAATAGAAGTTGGCCACACGACGGAACTGCTCAAACAAGTGCTTGGGCAGAAAGTTCAGGAGGGTGTACTGTAACAAAGCGATCATCCACAACAATCAGATGAAACACAAATGAACAGCAAACCAATGGATAAATGAAGAAATGAAGGAACAAAAGAGTGCACAAAAACAGAACAGTGAATCAGCAAACCAATGGAGAAACAAAGAAATGAAGGAATGAGTAAGTCCAAGCAAACGAAACAGTGAATTGGGCAAAGCAATGGGATAAACGAAGCAAGGAAGAACAAATGAGTCCAAACAAATGACAACCAACATCTGCACTGTAGGAACGGGCTGTCAGGGCAGATTTCACGAAAATGGGACATTCAGGCAGCTCCCCACGGGAAAGAGAACCCCTTACAACACTGCAGGGACACCCATCTCCAAAACCTCCCTTTCTGTCCACGCACATCTTTTCTTCACCAATCCGAGTAGTTTTTCTACCCAGTTTAGAAAGGAAGAGTGAACTCCCTTATTGCCAAGGTATCCTTCAAAAAGTCTTTTTGCTCCCACACAAAGGATCCCAGGTTATCCTTTTGTACAAAGGGAAAGCAGTCAGACCGCTACATAGTCCAGGGGAAAGGGGCAGAGACAAAAACAACAACAAAAAGAAAAACAAACATAAAAAAATAATGTCCTCTGCAAGACTTGGACCGTAAGCTTGGACCTTTCTGGCTCTCTAGCCATTACAAGTGCATCACCAGCTGGGCTGCCACCATAATTTCATCACAATGTACATCAGTCAACAAAACCAATACAGTTAAAAAATTCTTTTTTGATTTGAGCATACTGATGTTCTAATGTAATAACGTCCACACTGTGAAAGAGTTGGGTAATTTTTCACTCCAAAAAAGAATATGCCAAAATTTTAGATGACAACAGAATTTAATATCCAAACAGCATTCGGTGAAACTGAAATTTGGTTAAGGCAAAATCTGACTAATCTACATGAGAGTTTGGTTCTTTCAATTACAAGTAAAGGACAATCAACTCTATATCCTGAATACAAATTCAGGATTGAGAAAATGGTTTCACTTTTGCTATGTTTTTTTCTAAACAACAAAACAATAACCAGCAAGGAAACACACATACACACATGCACGCATGCACATGTACACACACAAACACGCACACACAAACAACAACAACAACAACAACCACACACACACACACACACACACACACACACACACACAGCATGCCCAAACCCTGCAATAAACCTTGAGGAGATACTTGACAAACAGACACAGTTTCAAGAGATCTGACCACAGTCAACCCTCCAATTACAATACAGCCTGCACAACACAACAACCAACCCAAAAATAGCTACCAAAAACTGGAGGTCAGAGGCCTAGGACACCCTTATCATCTTGGAGTTCAAGGACCTTCTGATCACCAGTCATAGAACAACCTAAACTGCCCACACAGTCTACAGATATCCTGATCACCATAGAGTCCTAAGACAGCCTAATCATCATACTTGTCCAAGAACATCACCACAAAGTCCTAGGATAATGTAATCACTGTTGTCCTTGGACAGCCTAATCACCACCGAGTCCAAGGACAACATATTCATCACAGAGTCCAAGGACTATATTATCACCACAAACATCACCATCTAAAGTTCATCGCTACAGGGGAGCTGGAACAGACGCATTCCTCCCTCATACGTGACAGGGTTGTGGTTCTTGTCTGAGGGTTCATCAAGTGTTGTTGCCCCTGTCTGAGAGTTCAGGGATTGCTGCCTCTGTCTGAGAGTTCAAGGACTGCTGCGTCAGTCTGAGAGTTCATTAAGGGTTGTTGCCCTTGTCTGAGATTTCATCAAAGGTTTGTTGCCCCTTGAGAAATCTAGGGTTCTTTTCTCTGTCTGAGAGTTCATCAAGGGTTGCTGCCCCCTGTCTTCAAAGGTTGTTGCCCCTGTCTGAGAGATCAAGGATTGTTGCCCCTGTCTGAGAATTTATCAAGGGTTGTTGCCCTGTCTGAGAGTTCATCAAGGGTTGTTGCCCCTGTCTGAGAGTTCATCAAGGGTTGCTGCCCCGATCTGGTGGTTCACCAAGGGTTGCTGCCCCTGTCTGAGAGTTCATCAAGGGTTGTTGCCCCTGTCTGGAGGTTCATCAAGGGTTGTTTCCCCTGCCTGGAGTCTCATCAAGGGGTTGCTGCTCCTGTCTGAAAGTTCATCGTCTGAAAGGTCTACCCATGACTCACCTTGGATGTTGTGATGCGGTTGTTGATGAACTTCTCTGGCACCCACACCTCATCCACCAGGGCGGCGCTGGCCTTGTGACCCACTTGCACTCTTCGAATCTCGGAACATTCATGTTTCATACATCTCTGAGAGACAGAAAAGACAAAGCATCATGGACCTGTCAGTCTTGTGTCAGGTGATCTTAAATAAGGCAGGAAACAGTAAACTGATAACTCTTGCTCTCATGATGAAACTACACAGACACCCATAACTCTGAACAAACACTGCTTACAACACTGAAGTTAATTAATTACATGTTTTGCATGTCAAGGAAACTGGAGCTTGTGTGAAGGAATACCAAGAATCACCCGTCCCCTCCCCTCCCTCCTGTCATCCAGTTTTAAAAAGAAACTTCTAGTGAGGTGGTGTTTTAAACTGATCAGCTTTAACAAGCATGATTTGTGGGCTCAAGCCATGTTTGGGTTTCATCTGGGAAGTGCTTAGTTCCATGCAACATCAGTTTACCTGTTAACATATATGCAAATGTCGTAATATAATTCTGGAAGTTTCTTCAGTGTCACAGAATTATCCCAATGGAGCCAGAAGTGTCCAGTCAAGAATTGCTTCTGGAATGTTCTCCGCATTTTGATTGTTTGCATGCTATAATAACTGAACTTCCTTGAATATTCTGAGCACTTGACTGACTGTAATGTGTTTTAGTTCCCAACTTTCTACAGTTTACCAGATGATGTATGTGTAAATGACATAATAATTGCAGGAGTTTCTAGCATGTCCCAGAATTATCTCCAATGAGCTGGAAGTTTCCCGATGGTTCCAGGAAGAGTTTTTTGAATATTCCAAGCATTGTAACCGGTTGAACTGTTATGCTTCTCAAACTTTCCAGAATATTCCATGCCTGTTGACTGGCTATGCTCTACCATGTTTCTTGACCTTCAGATTTCTTCAACAAGAAATAATTGGGATTGGGTTGTTTGAGAAAGATAACGATCTGTGAATTTTGTTAGCTGATTAGGATTTGGTTTGAGAAAGACAACACTCTGTGAATTTTGTTAGCTGATGGGGATTTGGTTTGAGAAAGATAACACTCTGTGAATGTTGTTAGCTGATGGGTATTAGGGTTATTTGAGAAAGATAATGATATGTGAATTTTGTTAGCTGATGGGGATTTGGGTTGTTTGAGAAAGATAACGATCTGTGAATTTTGTTAGCTGATGGGGATTTCGGTTTGTTTGAGAAAGACAACGATCCCTGAATTTTGTTAGATGACTGGGATTTGGGTTGCTTGAGAAAGCCAACGATCTGTGAATTTTGTTAGCTGACTGGGATTTGGTTTGTTTGAGAAAGAAAATGATCTGTGAATTTTGTTAGCTGACTGGGATTTGGGGTTGTTTGAGAGTGACAACAATCTGTGAATTTTGTTTGCTGAAAAGACACATCTCTCGTTTGTGCATTGTAACTATTACAGGAAGACTGATTCGCAAGTCTAGTTCTATTTTTTTTTTGCTGAAAAGATACATCTCTCGTTTGTGCATTGTAACTATCACAGGAAGACTGATTCGCAAGTCTTCTGCTAGAACTAGAAGCAGAGGATGTTAGATGTGCTACCAGAGCTGATGTTTCTCTAGCTCCATCTGATTTCATGAGCTGTTACATTTTTAATACCCAGCTTACCTCATTCACCTCAGCAAGCCTTCTGCATATAACTGGTATGTCAAAGCGCAAGTGGTTGATTCTCTGTCACAACAAGCTGGGAGACACACACAGTAAATGACAAAAAGTCGCTTTTGCTCCCATGGTGATTCAGAAACATGCCTTTAAGTTTAACACCAAATTAATGCTGCAGGTGGTACCCATTCAACTAGCACACTTGCTGACAAGAAGCACACAGAACAAACAAAGGACACTTCCCTCGGGGGGATGCAACTTCTACAGTACAGACAAATGGAAGAGTCACAAAGGTGCAAAAAACTGTGTGACTGTAAAAGAAAGATTAAAGAAAAAGAATTAAAAAAAAAAAAAAGACAGAAGCACGGCCTAAGAGAGTAACACATGAGACGAAATGACCAGCAGAAAATTTCCTAAAAAGCACAGAGACATGTGTATGCATATGAGACACAGAGAGAGAGAGGGAAGAGAGGAGAGAGAGAGAGAGAGAGAGAGAGAGGGAGAGAGAGAGAGAGAGAGAGAGAGACAGAGATCAAGAAAGAGAGAGAGAGAAAAGAGAGAGAGAGAGAGAGAGAGAGAGAGAGAGAGAGAGAGAGAGAGAGAGAGGGATGGGGAAGGTAAGGCAATGTTGCCTGCAGCAGCCCAGCCGACTGCAAAGGGCCACATTAGGGCTGTCCGCATTAAAATCAACTCAAGTCATTAAAAAAAAAAAAAAGAAAAAAAAACCCTTTCACACATCTCTTTAAATGACATTTTCTAAAACACACCAGAAACTTCGTTAAAAATCTTTCTTTCTTCCGTAAAATCTTAAATCAGATGAAAAATGTTAATCTCTCTCAAAAACCCAAGATCACGTCAGGCGGGACATCTCTGAACAGGATTTTCATGGACTCTGCTGTAAAATGTTTGTGTCTCACATCGTGCAAGTCCCAACACTTAAAAGAACATGTTTCACTGTGAGCGGCACACGACATAGAATGCACCACGGAGCTTCTTCACTCTTTAAAAGGTATGAATGGGTAAAATACGAATGGCTGGTGTGCAGCTGGCACAGAACTGTTTCTTTTTTATGACTACCAGATGTAGATGAGAGGAACTCCTTAAGGTTCGGATGGATCTGAAAGAGCTTCGTATCCGTCTGTGTATTCCAATCCAATCCTCTTGCCAGAGGTCTCGGACATAATCGTTAATTTTGGGTTTCAGATCTGAGCAGGGGATAGGTGTGTTTGACAGTTTCTCTGTTGTGGCATTCTTGGCCAAATGATCAACCATTTCATTCCCTCCAATGCCAACATGACCAGGAACCCAAGCCAGAATAATGTTGTAACCCTCCACTTTCAACTTAGTAAAAAGTTCAAAGAAGTGTAAAAGTTCTGGATGCTGAAGGTTTGCGGCCAGCTATGGCCTCCAAAGCTGACAGCGAATCTGACAGAACCAGAAAGTCCTTCTTTGCTGATTGAGAGCTTATTTTCAATGCCAGAACCAGAGCTGTAAGTTCAGCAGAATAAACAGAAGCATCTGAAGGAATATGTTCTAACAGTATTTGAGAAGGAGCACCAGGGCAATAGGCTGAACAGGCCACTCCATCTTCAGACTTGGAGCTATCAGTGAAAATTTTCTGATAGGA
>JADBJO010017557.1:7500-17500 GCA_016801955.1 Conus betulinus | reverse complement strand
CTCATGTTCACTGCACGACCAAAATGGCCACCGGGCGGAAATAAGGCCACCCAGGAGGGAATCATGGGAGAGGAACTAGTGAGAGGGGGAAAGGGAGGGGGTGTGAAACAATGGGATTTGTAGCTTGTTTTGTAGAACAGTATGATATATTAGTGACAGTAGTGATTATGGTGGATTGATAATAGTGCTTAGTGAGGCCACTCACCATCCAGCCGTTGCACTAGGCTACGCCAAAACAGTTTCAGAAAACCAAATCAGCATCCCATCTCAACTTCCTTAAACAATGCCTTAGACTACACACCATTCCTCGTGGCTTCTCACTTTCCCACACCCCATCCAACCTCCGTAACACCACTCTCATCACTACCATCACAAAGATTCTCTTCCAAGCCAGCTGTCAACTCATGTTGGTGCATATAAAAACACTCAGTTCAACACTGAAATCTCTCTCCAATCTTCTCCAACATTTCAAACAACAAACTACAATTATCATGCCCATAGCCTTTGCCTCCAAACTAAGACAGCTCATCCATACACACAACCAACTCATTCACAACCACTGCATCCAGACAAGTAAGACAACTTATCACAATTACAAAACAAACACACACAACAATTCGCCCTGACCACTCAGCCTCCCTAACACACAATCCTGGCCCCACTACCACATCTGATCACCACCACCACCTTGTCTACTGCATCCCCGAGAATCTTCCCCCCTCTGACAATGAAAAATCAGACTTGGCAAAAGGACTGAAATTCATCCCTATCCAGCCCACCACCAATAAATACCAGAACCATCTTGATGTGGAAACGATTCTTTAGGAAACTTCGCTGGATGGCAACACTTGAAAACATAGCCAGGCCCCCACCACCACACAGAACTCTGACATTTTCATTCAACTGTTTCAAATCCCAGTGCTCTGCCAACCACCCTCCAACAAATCCAGGAAGTTGGATTCTACATTTAAAAAAAAAACGCAAAAAAGACATCAGCCAAATCAAACCCAAACCTGTCTGACATCTAACCTTTCACAAGATCAACAGAAAGCCCTATAATATCTAAGAGAACGACAGGACATAGTCATCAAGCCAGCAGACAAAGTGGTGAATCAAACTCAACAACTCACCAACCACAGCCAAACTCCTGATCATGACAGACACTAAAAACAGCCCACCTTCTACTGCTTCCCCAAATGCATAAACGAACACACCTGGCAGACCCATTGTCTGCTTGCAGCTGCCCCACGGAACACATTTCACAGTAATTAGACTTTCTCCTTCAACCCATAGTACAGAGCCTCCCACATACCTCAAAGACAACCCACACACTCAACATGATCAATTCATGCAATGCAGACCCCACTTTTCAACAACCCAGCCTCCTCTTCACACTTGACGTGGTGTCACTCTACACCTCTATCCCCCACGCCGATGGACTGAAGGCCCTCACATTCTTCCTCGACAAACAGCCCCCCAACCAACAACACCCTCCCACCACTACACTGGTCAGACTTGCAGAATTAGTCCTCACCCTCAACACCTTTCAATTCAACAATCACACATTCTCACAAATAAGTGTGTTGCTATGGGCACCAAAATGGACCATCCTATGCCTGCCTCTTCATGGGACACTTGGAACACCGCCTACTAACCACATACACAGGCCCCACACCGGAATTATACAAAAGGTACATTGATGATGGACTGGGAGCCACATCCATGCCCAAACAAGACCTCCTCAACTTCCTCAACTTTGCCCAGACCTTCCATCCATCCATCCAACTAACCTACACCATTTCACAGTCAGTTACTTCCTAGACATCACTATCTCCCTCGAAGATGGCCTACTCAAAACTTCCATTTCTACTACAAACCCCTGACTGATGCACATGCATACCTAGACTACACATCCTCCCACCACCCACACACACTAAAGACAGCATTCCATACTCACAATTTCTCCGTCTTCGCAGACTTTGCTCCAGCAAAGAAGACTTCACTATACAAGCAGCCAAAATGTCAGAATTTTTCACAAACCATGGATACCTCAGTTCCATCATCAACGAAGCTCTCAGCTGCACCACAGCCATATCCAGAACATCTGCTCTGGAAACCCAGCATCCAAAGGAGACAGACAGACCCACCGCCTACCTCCTCTTCCACCCACACATCCTCCCCATCTGCAGGATTCTCAAATCCAATTGGCACATTGTACAAAACCACAAACCTGCCTTCCATACCAGACCCATGATCACGTTCAAATGTGATAAAAACTAAAAGATCTTCTCGTGCGGTCCAAACTGAACAGAATCTCCACACCTACACCACCAGGTACTCACCCCGGCTCAAACCTAATTGCAAAAATCTGCCCCCTCACCAAACCAGACACCATCCTACAGGCCCCAAAGACTCCTTCACTATTAAACGCACATTCTGCTGTCAGAGCCGCAACATTGTATACACTATCCATTGCCAGCTGTGTGGCAAGATCTATATCAGTGAAACATCCCGCACACTGAGACACCTGAACACCTGGCTGACATCCACCATCGTCGACCCAAACCCGTTGCCTTACATTTCAACCACCCCCACACAACATCAACTATGTGAAAGTCTTGGCACTCTGGGAATCACAGAGTGACAGCTTTGAACATACAGCACAAGAGACCCACCTCATCACCAAACTTGGCATGCTACAGCTCCAAAGCATCAACATCCAACACTAACAAAAATATACATACCCACCACTTCAACACCAGTCGGCAATATCTTCCACCAACGCACACAAATACATACACACACACACACCACCACCACCACCCACTACCCACTTCATACAGAAGTTGCAGCCACCCTCCATTTATTTATCAATTTTTTTAATTTCTTTTTTATTTTTATCTTTTCACATTTTCTTTTTTTTTTTTTTCTTTCTTTCTTTCTTTTTTTTCCCTACATCTGATTTTTATTAACATTACCCACACCCCCACATACAACTACCCACACATAACTACTATCCTCACCATCACCACCCATTAAAGTCGTTTATTTGTTTATTTTACTTATTGATTGATTTTTTATTCTTTACATTTTCTTTTTTTTCAATATTAATACTTTTTTCATTTCTTTGTTTTAAATGTTTCAATTTTTTTTTCTTTTCTTTTTTTTTTTACCCCACTAAGCAATATTATCAATCCACCATAATCACTACCATCACTAATATGTACTATTCTACAAAACAAGCTACAAACCCCATTGTTTCACACCCCCTCCCTTCCCCCCTCCCTCACTATCCCCTCTCCCATGATCCCCTCCTAGGTGGTCTTGTCTCCGTCCGGAAGCCCAGTTTGCAGTCTTAAAAAGGACTGTCAATTCTCCATAGAGGTAATCACAAACTCTACAGAGTGGCGATACAGCATTGCCCTGTGCATCTTACAAGAACTGTCCCATCATTTGGAGATAGAGGAGTACTTCTCTCACTTTACGGAGCAACAGAGACCGCACTGCGTTGTTAGATGTACGATGACTGTTGATTTTTGTAGCCCTCATTCATGGACTTACCACGGTGATGCATGCAACATTTTCCTGTTAAGCTTACAAGAACCATCGACCGTTTGGAGATACATGAATACTAAGTCTTACTGACATAGACAACAAAGCCACAACTGCAGCTTTGCATTGCTAACCAGTTGGCTGTCGATCTTTAAAGACAAACTGAAGTTAAATCTGCCAGACACAAGGAACTGTCGACCGTTTGGAGATACATGATTACTAAGTCTTATTCACACAGACAACAAAGCCACAACTGCAGCTTTGCATTGCTAACCAGCTGGCTATTGATCTTTTAAAGACAAACTGCAGTTAATCTGCCAAACACAAGAACTGTCGACTGGTAGTGTTAGGAGATACATGAATACTAAGTCTTATTCACACAGACAACAAAGCCACAATTGCAGCTTTGCATTGCTAACCAGTTGGCTGTTGATCTTTAAAGATAAATTGTTAATGTTAATCTGCCAGACAAATGGGGGCAAACAAATAAGGAAAAGCATGACACATTTCAACCTCTTAAGTCTTCTTCAGGCAGGATAAACAAACATTCAGGACAATGAAAACAAGAGACAGAGCAATCACTTATCTTCTCAAATTCAGGGCAATGAAAACGAAGAATCAGCAATCACTTATCTTCTCGAATTCAAGAAGATAAGTGATTCCTTGTTCTTTGTTTTCTTTATTCATGTCTATCTATATATATCTATGTATATCTACATATCTCTCTATGTTATATCTATCTATATATGTATACACACACACACACACACACACACACAACACACACACACACACACACACACACACACACACACATAACCAGACAGACAGACAGAGAGACAAAACTGAACTGTTATAAGTGACAAGGTACGTCAATCATTCAGTGGTGGTATGTGAGGACTGAACCCTGGACTCAACAGTGTGCAGAGTACTGCTTGCCCTGTTGGTAATTAGTTACTTTGTACCTAGGCTTTACACTGGGGTAGGTACAGCTCTGGAAATTTAAACATTAACTGGCTGTTGGTCATTAAGAGGTACTTGAGCACTTATGTACAGACTCAGTGATGTCACAGGTACAAAAATGCACTTACAAACTTAAAGGGACTGTCAATCTTTAGGAGTACATGAACACCAGCATATACTCAACAGTGAGCTGGTACAACTATGTACAAGAACTGTTGATCATTAGGTGCACCAGTACTTACCACCTAACAAACAGAATTTATTCACAGACTGAACAGTGCGGGTTGGTACAATACTGAACAGAGACTGTCGTTCATTAGATGATTAACTGGTACTTGTGAAACAAAGTCAATAGTGTGCTGTGTACACCTTCACTCCTGTCAAACTGACTGGAACTGCCCATTTTTTGGTACACTAGTTCTTATTCCCAAACTCCAAGGTGTGGCAAGAAAAGTTTTGCACTGCTAAACTGGCAACAACTGTCGACTGCTGGAGGTATGACTATGAGTATCTGTTCAGACTAAACAAAGTGGTGTGCATGCAGCACTGCACTGTTCCATTTTTACCAGGCCGTTCAACTGTTAGGTGCACGGATCCTTAATGGCAAACTCAACAGTGATACAGGTACAGCCATGCACTGTTAAAGTTACAAGCAACTTTAGTTGCAGAGTGAGACGACTGCAGTCAGAGATCCAGACAAAACATGCTGCGTTTCAACCTCTTAGGTCTTCTTCAGGCAAAATAAACAACACTCAGAACAACAGAAATGAAGAACAAGCAATCACTTATCTTTGTCGAATCGATTCAACACCCATCTTATGCCAAATTTGGCGAAGATAAGGGACTGCTCACTCTTCATTTTTGTTGGCCTGAGTGTTGTTTATGTTAGCCTGAAGAAGACCTAAGAGGTCGAAATGCATTTCGTCTTGTGATTCGTTTGCGCATGTTGTTCGGTGGAGTCATAACATTTTACTTTTAAAATTTGCAAGTGACTGTTGATGGTTTGGCTGATGGGTGCTAATTCACCAAACTTATGAAGGGCAAAGCTTTGTTCTGTTACAAAGTCATAATGTTCCCCAGCCAACCACCACCATCACTCCCAGATCTCCTCTCCTTCCAGTGGTAACCAGAAGGGCGTGGAGCATGTACACTTCCATGACGATTAGACGATGGTGGATTGGGCACTGGGTGAGCAGTTCTGTTGACAAAGCAATGTCAACTCCCCCCCTCTTTCTAGTACCCCCCCCCCCCCCCCCCCAACATTACATATTGCCCAGCTCCAGTATTGACCAGGCAAATCTGGTGCACAGTTTTCATAAGTTGTAAAAACAGTGTGTGTACATGGGGGTGGAGATGGAGGGGTGAGGGGAGGACATGTGCACATATATGTGTGTGTATATGTGTGTGTGTGTGTGTGTGTGTGTGTGGGGGGGGGGGGTTTTGTGCATGTCTGTTTGTGTCAGAGAGGGAAAGAGAGAGAGAGAGAGAGACAGAGAGGGAGAGAGAGAGAGATTTGTGCATGTGTGTGAGTGACTGCATGTGTGCGTGTGAGTCTGTATGTGACTGTGTGTATGCGAGTGTTGTGTGTTTGTGTGTGTGGGAGTGTGGGGTGCGTGTGCGTGTGCGTGTGTGTGTGTGTGTGTGTGTGTGAGTGAGAGAAAGAGAGACAGAGACAGAGAGAGAGATCTGAGAGAGAGATGCGTGTGTGTGTGTGAGAGAGAGAGAGAGAGACTGAGCGAGTGAGTATATATATGTGTGTGTGTATGTGTGGAGGAAAACAATCATCCATTGAAGGAGGAAAATAATCATCCATCAAAGGAGGAAAACAATCATCCATCGAAGGAAGAAAACAATCATCCATCAAAGGTGGAAAACAATCATCCATCAAAAGGGGGGGAACAATCATCCATTGAAGGACAACAATCATCAATCCATCAAAGGACATCAATCCATCCATCAATCAATCAAAGGAAAAACAATCATCCATCAAACGGAAAAAAAAAACAATCATCCATCAAAAGACAACAATCATCCATCAAAGGAGGAAAACAATCACCCATCAAAGGAGGACAGCAATCATTCATCAAAGGAGGACAACAATCATCCATCAATCATCCACAGAGAAAAACCAGTCCTCAGTCTGCTCCAGGGATGACAGAGATTCAGTGTGAGGGGGTGAAGAAGACGAGGGGAGAAGGTGGGCGAATGAACACGCAATGAGTACACAGCAATAACAAGGAGGTTGAAGTTAGGCGATCAGGTACTGGGGGAGGGGGCTGAGGATGAAAGAAAGGGGAGAGGTGATCAGGGGCAAATAAGTACACGCAATAACACAAGGAGGTTGAAGTTAGGCGATCAGTTACTGGGGAGGGGGCTGAGGATGAATAGAGAGGGGAGAAGGTGGGGGAATAAGTACATGCAATAAAGAGGAGGTTGAAGTGGCAAGATCAGGTACTGGGGGAGGGGGCTGAGGATGAGAGAGAGGGGAGAAGGGCATGGGAGGATGAGGCAGAAAATGATTGGATGGGGTGGGTGGGGGAAGGGGACAAAAGTAGGGAGGCTGGTGGTAAAACAGGGAAGGGTGGCACTGGAAGAGAGGAGGCAGAGTAGCAAGTTTTTCTGTATGTAAAAGGGGATAAGATAACCCAACATCTAGCTCTCCCTCTGTCTGTTCCCCACTCTAACCCTGTCACAAAGACATGGCTCAATGGGCTGCTCTTGCATGCACCTAAGATCCTTGTTTCAGTCCAGTTCTCTCAAGTTCTCTAACGCACATTCATGACATGTTTGATTCCATCATGAAACTAGCGCTTTATTCTAAATGCATTCCCAGTCATTATTAGTCACTGCCTCATGTGTCGCAAGACGCAGGAGCATCAAAGCTAAGCTAAGCATTGTCAATGTACAACTGTGGTCTGCAAACAATCTTGAATAGTATTAGTATACATGTTTCAACTAGACTCATACCTGACAGACCTCGCCTAGCATTTGCTCAAAATCACGCTGTTCTGAAAAATTTGGTGACACTGCTCACAAGCGCTGTAAGCAGGTTTGATAGGGTTTCCTGCAGTAACAGGCATTACATACAGCAACTACGTCAAAGATGGAATAATCATGATATGTGCTTTTTCAAAGTAATAGGCATGTGCAACAACTACGCTCATCATTCATTATGCCCATCGCTTCCAGTGGAGCATAGGCCATCAATGACCCTTCACCATCACATTCTGTTCTGGGTTGTTCTGGTCATTCCAGTCCAGTTGGTCCCTTGTTGTTTCAGCTCCGCCTCAGTGTCTCGCCTCCAGCTGTTGCGAGGCCGGCCTCTCTTCCTCTTTCCCTGAGGGTTCCAGGTCAGGGCTTGGCATGTGGTGCTGGACGCTGGCTTCCTGAGGGTGCGTCCGATCCAGCCCCACTTCCTTCACAGTACCTGCTTGGCCACTGGTTCCTGTCCCGCACACTCCCACAGATCTTCATTTCGGATCTTCTTCTCCTGCCATCGAATTTTGCAGATGTGCCTCAGACAGGTGTTGAAACAATGTCTGAATCTTTTGTTGCATCGTCTGTGTTGTCCGCCATGTCTCGCATCCATAGAGCAGAATTGATTTCACACTGGAGTTGAAGATGTGGAGTCTGGTTTTTATGCTGATTCCTCCAGATGCCCAGATGTTCTTGAGCATGACGAAAGCTGATCTTGCCTTGCTGATTCTGGCTGTGACGTCTCGGTCCGTGCATCCCTGTTGGTCAACCATACTTCCCAGACAGACGAAAGACTCCAACTCCCTGATGGGCTCTCCACTGACTGTGACTGATGTGTTGGCAGTGGTGCTGATTTTTCATCAGCTTGGTCTTCTTCCGTTTAATCTTGAGCCCTGTCCCAGCTGATGTGGTCTCCAGGCGAGTGGTCTTGTCCTGCATCTGCATGTGGCTGTATGACAGAAGCGCCAGGTCGTCAGCAAAATCAGGTCGTCGAGCTGCGTCCAGAGTATCCACTGTGTACCATTGTTCCCGCCTGTTGTAGTGGTCTTTATGATCCAGTCAATGACCAGGAGGAAGAGGAACGGCAGCAGCAGGCACCTGTGCTGCTGAACTCCAGTCTTCACCTCGAAACTTTCGGACAGCTGGCCGGTGTGGGCAATCCTGCAGTTCATGTCCTGGTAGGTGCACTGGATGAGGGAGATGATCTTCTCAGGGACTCCATAATGCCTCAGCAGCTTCCACACAATCTCTCTCTGTCCACACTGTCAAAGGCCTTCTCATAATCTATGAAGTTGATGTAGAGGGGGGAGTTCCACTCCAGCGACTGCTCCACGATGATGCGCAGGCTGGCAATCTGGTCGGCACATGATTTGTTCCGCCGGAAGCCTGCCTGCTGGTCTCGGAGCTTGGGGTCAACAGCCTCCTTCATCCTCTCCAGTAGAACCCTGTTGAGAACCTTGCCTGGCGTTGACAGGAGCATGATCTCTCAGTAGTTGCTGCAGTCCCCGAGGTCTCCTTTCTTCAGCAGCTTGACGATTCCTTCTTTCCACTGGGCCAGTAATAGCTCTCCTTCTCCCAGATCTTGCTGAAGAGGCTGTACAGCATGCTGACAGCTGTCTCTATGTCTGCGTTTCGTGACGTCATCATCGTGATCAGTGACTAACTTCAGTAAAACCATTCTCAGCTGACTCACACGCTACATACTGAAACTACTTCTTTGACAATGCTGAACTCAGGTGAAGGGGCTCATGCAGCACAAGCTGCTGGGCCAGTTCAGGGCATAAAACCCACTCATCCTCTTGTTTTAGGATCAAACCCAAAAGAAAACTGGAAACTGTTCAAACAGAGATACAAGACCTATGCACCGCTGGCACAGCTGGACAAATACTCTCAGGAATATCAAACAGCCATGTTCAGGTGCCTCTCATCACGAATGTACAACATCCGGAGCTAACCGCTCCTGAATTTCGTACCCGTAACACTGGTGATCCTGAGTTGTGAGTTTGAATCTCCGTCTGGCCGTTTCAGTACAGGAGGAATTTTTTACAACACTGGGTCTGACTCCATTTCCTCAAAAGCCCTTTGAATGAGACTATGAAGTGAGGTTCCCCATATAAATTGCACCCATAACATTTTGCACAGACATAAAATACCATCGCCAACATTTGGAAGAGAGAGAGGAATTAACCTTGGGTATAAAGATGGAAAGAATTAAGATAAGAAACTGAGTGACTGATAAAGGGGTCAGTATCACCTAGCGTGGGGGTCATTTTTATGTGTGTTTTTTTTTTGTTGTTTGTTTCTCAGCAATGAGACATCTGATTTTGTTGAAATTTTGTCAAAGTATGCAGAAATGATGACTTTCCTGCAAAAGTACTATTCTGATCATATTTACCAGTGATTTGTCTCAAAACTTTTTCTTTTTAATATTTTAATTCCGCATACCCCTGAAACTCCTATATTTACATCATCTCTCTCTCTCTCACTCTAATTATACAACATATTTGAT
>JADBJO010017557.1:0-2500 GCA_016801955.1 Conus betulinus | reverse complement strand
ACTCTTCCCTGATATTTGATAAGAACTGCCCCCCATCCCCCTCCCATCCTGGTTCTTTTGGAATGTGTGAACTAGTAGGGCCACTAATTAAATGCAGGGGTGACAGTTATCCCCCTCTCTCTCTCTCCGTCACTGCACATGATGATACAGCGTTTTAATTACTTCCTCACACGCTCTTTTACCGTGTCACCCCAGCTTCCCTTTGACCCAACACACCCCCCCATCCCCTGATTTACTCTCCCCTGCTGCTGCCCTTCCCCTCTTCCCACCCTTCTCATTTCCTTCCTGAAGAAAATTACACCCTCCCATTTCCTCGATCTCTCTTCAATATTTTCATTATCCGCATGTGGTGGGTGAGGAGTGGGGGATGGGGGCGAGAGTGAGGGGTGGGGGTGGGGAAAACCAATCTGTAAAGAAACTGGGAAACAATCTCAGAATCTTTACAGAGATCTAATTTTAAAACTAACGGCAATATGAAACACTCTACAAATGTGTCTAGCACTATGATATACAACCACGTAAACACAGCATCACTGAAGGGTAGCTGAGCTCTAGGACATACAGTGTTGCCCAGTCTGACACACAGCACACTGAAGGGTAGTTTAGCTCCAGGACACACCAAGCATTGCCCAGGCTGACACACAGCACACTGAAGGGTAGCTGAGCTCTAGGACACACACAGCATTGCCCAGGCTGACACACAGCACACTGAAGGGTAGCTTAGCTCTAGGACACACAGAGCGTTGCCCAGGCTGACACACAGCACACTGAAGGGCAGCTTAGCTCTAGGACACGCACAGCACTGCCCAGGCTGACACACAGCACACTGAAGGGTAGCTTAGCTCTAAGACACACACAGCATTGCCCAGGCTGACACACAGCACACTGAAGGGCAGCTGAGCTCTAGGACACACACAGCATTGCCCAGGCTGACACACAGCACACTGAAGGGCAGCTGAGCTCTAGGACACACACAGCATTGCCCAGGCTGACACACAGCACACTGAAGGGCAGCTGAGCTCTAGGACACACACAGCATTGCCCAGGCTGACACAGCACACTGATGGGCAGCTTAGCTCTAGGACACACACAGCATTGCCCAGGCTGACACACAGCACACTGAAGGGCAGCTGAGCTCTAGGACACACGCAGCATTGCCCAGGCTGACACACAGCACACTGAAGGGTAGCTGACTCTAGGAAACACCACACGTTGCCCAGGCTGACACACAGCACACCAAAATGGCTAAGAAATAACACATTTTTCAAAGCACCGTTTTATGCAACATGCACTAGCATTTTTGAAATCCAAACACTGATCACACACCCATAGATTCACAAAGAGAGAGAGAGAGAAAAGAGAAAGAGAGAGAGAGAGAGAGAGGAGAGAGAGGCAAAGAGAGACATGGGGACAGAGAGGCAGACAGAGACAGGGAGAGACAGAGGCAGACATACACACAAAGAGACGGAGACAGAGGCAGAGAGACTGAGACTGAGACAGACAGAGAGAGAGAGAGAGAAAGTGAAAATGAGAGAGACAGAGGCAGGACATAGACAGACACAGAGAAAGAACACATGAACAAACAAACAATTTGCACCTGAGGGGGAAAAAGGCAGAGGTGGGTTTTTTTCCATCTGACCCATGTAAAGGAAAAATACTGATGAACTACAAAATCAACAAAGCAATTTTCTGAACATGAAAAATGCAAAATGCACACATACGTGTTACATGAAAGAGAGAGAGAGGGAAGTGAGAGAAAGAGAGAGACAGACACAGAGAGACAGAGAGACACAGACAACAGACCAGAAAGACAGAGTGAGAAAGAATGACAATGATTCTTTGAACTGTAATGGTAAAAAGTATTGGCTTATGCAGCCGTTTTTTCATACTTGCGTTTACTGCTATATTCCACTAAACTAATACTAAATGAAATTTTTACAGGTATTTACAATGACTCCACCAAGCAACGTGGTCGCAATGCCCATCTTGCACCGAATTCAACAAAAATTAAGTGATTGCTCATTCTTCATTTGCATTGTCCCGTAAGTGTTGTGTTTTCTTGCCTGAAGAAGACCTAAAAGGTCAAAATGCATCATGATTTATCTTGTGATTCATTTGTCTCCATGCTATTCGGCAGATCAAGGTATATGCTTTTAAAATTTTGTTTTAGATTTCAACCAACTGCAGTTACCTCACTTTGCAGCCCCTAAACCAAGTGCTAAAAATTACAACCTATGCATGGTTACACCACTTTCACAGAGACCCCTGTCTAAAAAAAACAAACAAAACAACACACACACACACACACCAAGAAACAAGCTGCAACATCAACAGTGAAATATATGCAAATAATCAATAATTTCATGGTCCGGCCCTCCATCGTCTGTTTCAAGAGGTACACATTTCAAAGAAAAAGAAAATAGCTGAAAATAGAGAAACAGACTTATCGAGAAATTCACAGCTGTCATATACTATCTAAGCTACTTCAGTTGTATTTAAA
>JADBJO010017556.1:0-37387 GCA_016801955.1 Conus betulinus | reverse complement strand
GCCCCCCAAGGTATGTGCCACACGACATATAAGCCACGTTGCCAGTGTGGTGCCAAGCAATTGGTCCCCTCAGAATGGCCATTGGAGGTCTTAAAGCCAACTGGTAGTTCTCAAACGGGCACCGTGGGTCAAACCATAGTCTCAAAAATGAGCAGTTGTTTTTTCACAGCCATGAAGGACTCTCAGGAGTCAATTTCCGGTTCAGTTTAACATTTGCTTGACCTGTATCTAGTCGTTGGGACTTTTTGGTTGCCAATGGTCAGTTTGAACCTTTACTTGATCCACAATGGCATATAAGGTCTGTGGCAATACCGTGGTCCAGTGGGCATAATAGGGGCCGTTTTTTGAGATTAAAAAAATCCCTTTGTGGCCACACACACCTTTGACTACAAAAAAAAAGACAGCAGCTAGGGATGAAAAAGTGAACTGGCCGTACAATTTTAGTAACCATGTGTTTATTGGTGGCTTGCTGTGCATGCATAGTACATGTGCGTGTGTATGTCGTTGATTAATGTTCTCTTGCAAATTGCAAAGAGAAATTTGTTCTCTCTCTCTCTCTCGTCCTCTCTCTCTTCTCTCATCTCTCTCTCTCTCTCTCTCTCCGTCGTGAATGCCATTCTGCTTCCCCCGTCTCTCTCCTTTTAGTGTTTACTCTCCTTCAACCCCTCCCACTTCCCACCTCCTCCCCTGTCTAACACCGCTATCTCTCTTTATCTGTTATGTATGCTCTCTCTCTCTCTCTCTCGTCTCTCTCTCTCTCTCTCTCTCTCTCTACCGTTCTCTGTCAATAGTATCCGAAATATTCATTATATTTATGGGGATTTGCTTGCTTGCTTGAATGCTGGCTTGTGCTTTCAGTTAGCGCTTTTCTTTCTGCTTCGTGATTTTTTACATCTATTTATTTATTTATCTTTTTATTGTGCTTTTTGTTGAAAACAGACTATCTCTACCACTTTATCACGAATTACTGCTCTCTCTCTCTCTCTCTCTCTCTCTCTCGCTTGCTCTCTCTCCCCCTCCCCCCACCCCCTCCCCCGTGTCTTGGGGCGATTTGACTGTCTCGCTGGCGTTTGCAATTCTTATCAATAGCAGAGGAGGAGCCCCCGAGCAATATCGAAGTCAGTCAGCGCAACACACTCACTTGCACGGACCACGACAGCGCACGCCCTAAAATTGAACACACACACACACACACACACACACGGAGAATATCACTATCCTGTCAATACACACACACACACACACACACGCACACACAGAGGTCGCCCTAGAAAATCTCGCGCGGACCGGTTTTCCCAAAGTTGTCGTGCAAGTGTTGAAAGAAGAAGAAGAAGAAGAAGAAGAATTAAAAAAAAAAAAAAAAAATCGCCCGAGAAAAGACGACCCCCATAATAGTCTGTCGCTTTAGGTTCTCAGCATTACTTTTTTTTTTATTATTGTGCACGAGGGGGATATTATGATGATACCCGCCAAGACTAACACTTGCTCGCTCTCTCGCAAACCGGACAGTCACAACATTTTTGCTTATTTGTTTGTTCATTTCCACTGTCAAATTTTGTGACCAGGGGTACGTAAACGGAAGCTGTTTTTTTTTTTTTTTTTTTTTTTTTTAACCGTACGAATCTCCCAACACGTTCAGTGTGTGCGTTTGGTTTTAGCTGTGTAAAAGTGTTGTCTTGCAAGCCGGGGAGTTTCTTTTCGAGAGGATTGGTTTCAGCTGAAACTGTGGACGGGTTGAACTTCAAGGATAGTTAATCAGGCCTAACTCCTCCCATCCACCCTGCCACCCTCCGAAGACGAAGCGTGGCGGCCTAGAAGGTGGGGGGGTGGGTGGGGAAAAAAAAGAAACGCCGGACGGTGCTTTCAGTGACCGGAAGCGAGTGACCGTTGAGTGGTAAGTGCCCAGAAGAATTGTATTATTGTACGTGTGGATTGCTCTCTGTCTGTCTGTCTGTCTGTCTGCTTGCCTGTCAGTCTCCTTGCCTCTGTCTGTCTCTCGCTCTCTGTCTTCTGTTTCTTTGTTTCTCTTTCTCTCCCTCACTCGCGAACCCCTCCCCCCCCCCCCCCCCCCCCCCCCCCCCCCCCCCCCCCCGCACACACACACCACACACACACAAACTCACTCTCTCTCTCTCTCTCTCTCTCTCTCTCTGCGTCTGTCTGTTTCTCTCTATCCTATCTGCCTGTCTGTCTGTCTCTGTCTGTCTGTCTCTCTCTCTCTCTCTCTCTCTCTCTCTCTCTCTCTCTTCTTCTTCTTCTTCTTCTTCTTCTTCCTGCCTATGTAATTTTGCCTGTCTGTTTGTCTGCCTCCCCTGTCTGTCTCTCTGTCTCTCTGCCAGCCTAAGGCGAGGAGAATGCTGGTGTATGCCACATGAAGATCGAGATACTCTGCGATGAAATGTGTTTATCGTATTGCAACTTACATGGCACTCCATATTAAAAGAAATCAATACTTTTCATTTTGATTTGACGTTCAATATAAAACTGATACAGGCGCTTAGGGTATGTATGGAATAAACTGTTGAAATCCGCTTTCTTCCACAACTCACATATCATGTGGGAGTAATCGACCCTGATGTGCCTCACACACACACACACCACACACACACATTTGCAGTCGGCTCGGCTATAAGCAACACTAACTGGATTGAACTGGATGATCTGTCTTATGTTTTCTGTCCCTCTAGATGTCTGTGTCTGTTTGTCTCTTTATTCATTCATTCACTCGTGCACTCGTGTACTCTCTCTCTCTCTCTCTCTCTCTCTCTCTCTCTCTCTCTCTCTCTCACACACACACACACACACACGCACACGCGCGCGCGCGCGAGCGCACAGGCAAACACGTACGCACGCAGACACACAGACGTGCGAGCGCGCTCAAGCAGGCGCGCGCGCGCGCGCACACACACACATACATACACACACGCGCGCGCGCGCGCGCGCGCGCGCACGCACAAACACACACACTTTTTTCAAAAGAGGAAAATGAAAGGGCTGTTCTGTCTGAACTGAGACTGAAAGGAATCTTCACAAAGACGCCTGTTTAAGGGCAAAGAATGGCGCCCATGGAAGTGTAATCGTCAAAATGCTTCAAAAGGTCATCCAGTTCTCCAGCGTACTGTGAAACTGGAAACTTCACTTTTTTTTTTTTTTTAAACCACTATGTAACACGGTGATCTCAGTGTCTGTTCGTCCAGGCCACAGTTGAAGGTGGGAAGGATACGACTCGTATAAATGCCAGCTGAGAAAATCAAAGGCCTTCTCAAAATCCAAAGACGGTCACAAAACTATGGGCATTATGGTTCGACTCTTCCTGAAGCTGATGTGATCGTGAACCGATATCATCACTGATGGAGCCGTTTGTCATGAAAAGTCTTTGATCCTCAATATTTAACAATGCGAAACGGGTATAATCCAACTCTCAGTAGCGGTGATCATGTGATGTAAAAGGGCGTGAAGAAGGGGGAACGGTCGTCTTCAGTTGCTCAACATTTCCACAGAGGAAGCATGCTACATTTATACGTGTCGTCAACACCAACGGCCAAACTGGCCTTCTCTTCTAAAAGTTTGTGATGGTGAATTTTACATGTGTGTAAGATGTTATGTGTGCGTCCACATACAGAACCTCGGTTTATTCGGACTTTTCAGGAAGTGGAATCAAAACCGGTGCTAACTCTGACGGAAAAGCCCCCCTGTGTACTGAAAAAGGCCGACGGAGATTCGAACCCACAACACCAGGATCATCCGGATCATGGGTCCGACGCTTGGCCACTTGAGTTACTCCGGTCCATGTATCCTCTGTAATTGATTCTCAACGGTTATTTCAAAAAGAAATTGCTACCTTTTCTTTTCGCGTTAGTTCTTTGTGGCTTGACAGATATTAGGTGTTCGTGTTCTGAAATGAATGACAAGAAGTGTCTGGTTAGATAGGATAACTTGACTGGCACAAAATAAATGTTATTTCTATCAGAAGGGGAAATTACACAGTCTGAAATCGTGTTGTCATCAGTGTCTTGTTCACGTTCTTGTCCTTCAAAACTGGCGCATAACTTGTCCTTGCACCTTTCGCAAGCGTCAGGTCTGTAGTTTTCATAGAACAATCTGTTCCGTGTCTTGGTGTCTGTCCATATCTGTAGCAAAGGTTGATGTCCATATCTGTAGCAAAGGGTTGATGTCTACATCCGTAGCAAAGGTTGATGTCCATATCTGTAGCAAAGGTTGACGTCAATATCGGTAGCAAAGGTTGACGTCCATATCTGTAGCAAAGGTTGATGTCTACATCTGCAGCAAAGGTTGATGTCTACATCTGTAGCAAAGGTTGACATCATCATCTGTAGCAATGGTTGGTATCCACATCTGTAGCAAAGATTGACATCCACATCAGTAGCAAACGTTGACATCATCATCTGTAGCAAAGGTTCACCGCATCATCTGTAACAAAGGTTGACATCCACATCTGTAGCAAAGGTTGGCATCACCATCTGTAACAAAGGTTCACGGCAACATCTGTGAGAAAGGTTGACAACATCATCTGTAACAAAGGTTGACATCATCATCTGTAACAAAACAAAGGTTCACGGCATCATCTGTAAGAAAGGTTGACATCATCATCTGTAACAAAGGTTGACATCATCATCTGTAGCCGAGGTTGACATCATTATCTGTAGCAAGGGTTGACATCATCATCTGTAGCAAAGGCTGACGTCATCATCTTTAGCAAAGGGTTTACGTCATCAGTTCTGTAGCAAAGGTTGACGTCATCATCTGTAGCAAAATTGACATCGTCCGTAGCAATGATTGATATCCCGTCTGTAGCAGAGGTTCACATCATCATCTGTAGCAATGGTTGATATCCCGTCCCGTCTGTAGCAGAGGTTCACATCATCATCTGTAGCAATGGTTGATGTCCCGTCTGTAGCAGAGGTTCACATCATCATCTGTAGCAATGGTTGATGTCCCGTCTGTAGCAGAGGTTCACATCATCATCTGTAGCAATGGTTGATGTCCCGTCTGTAGCAGAGGTTCACATCATCATCTGTAGCAATGGTTGATGTCCCGTCTGTAGCAGAGGTTCACATCATCATCTGTAGCAATGGTTGATATCCCGTCTGTAGCAGAGGTTCACATCATCATCTGTAGCAATGGTTGATGTCCCAGAGGTTCTGTAGCAGAGGTTCACATCATCATCCCTTCTGTAGCAATGGTTGATGTCCGTCTGTAGCAGATGTTCACATCATCATCTGTGGCAATGGGTAATGTCCCGTCTGTAGCAATGGTTGATATCCCGTCTGTAGCAGAGGTTGATGTCCCGTCTGTAGCAGAGGTTGGTCCACGTCCGTCAATTTGCGCCCATTCCATTTAACCCCCCCTTTAACCCCCCTCCCCTCCCTCCTCCCCCTGCCTTCTTCTCCTCGGCCTTCCCCTACCACCTCGCTGCTTTTCTCGTCTGTTTCCATCCACACCAACCCATTCCCTGTCTTATATTCGCATCCATGCCATTTTTTTTCTTCTTTGTTTGTTTTTGTTTGGTTTGTTTTTGTTTTTTTGTTTCTCTCTTCTGGATTCACAACCATTCAATTTCGTCGTTTGAGCCAATCCTACCCCATGTACTTTTCCTTCTGTGTAATTCAAACCCACTCCACTTTTTTTTTTTTTTTTTTCTTTTCTTTCTTTTCCTCTTCTGCTTTCTTTCTTTCCTTTCCACCTCTTTTTCTCTCCTTTCTTTGTGATACTCTGTATTCCCTTCCTCTTCCGCAGTCGTCTGCACTCCCATTTTCTTTTCTTTTTTTTTTTTTTTTTAAAAAAAATTCTTAACTACACTGTATGTCCATCGCCCTCCTCAATCGTTAGCATTCCAATGTAAATCTCCTGTTTCCGGTCCTCCCAGTTCTCTCTCTCATCTCTCTCCTCTCTCTCTCTCTCTCTCTCTCTCCTCTCTCCTCTCTCTCCCCCTCTCCCCCCCCCACCCCCACACACCACACCACCCACCCCTCGCCCCGAGAAGCGGTGACGCAGCGTGAGGCACGAAGTCGTTCGCGATTCTCGTACCAATCGGTGAATCGGTGAACATTACAAGTTTTTGTTTTGTTTGTTTGGGGGGGGGGGGGGGGGGGGGGGGGGGGGGGGGGAATTATGGTAAATATAGGTTTCTTTTTTTTTTGAACTCTCTGGTCTTTGAACTTTCTGGTCTTTGAAAAAAGAAGAAGGTACTCATCCGTTCGTGTGGAAGGTAGGGTGTGTTTGAATTTGGGGAAGGAGGTGAATTTGAAAATCGATTTTGTTTCAGTGTCGACTTTGTTTGTTGTCGTCTGTCTCTTTTCGCTATAGATATTAACATGGGTGTTGGGGACGTGATTCCCGGGTCTGTCAGCTTCCATGTGATTGGTAGACAAGGCTGTCGGCATTCACGTGTGGAACGGCCGTTTTTATGTTTATGTGCTGAACTGGTACGGCGATATTCGGTAGTCTGTGTCTGGGGATTTGGCTCGTGTGTGTGTGTGTGTGTGTGTGTGTGTGTGTGTGTGTGTGTGTGAGTGTGTTGTGTGCGTGGAGAGCAGGAGGTATACGTGGAGTTTGGTGTGTGTGTGTGTGTGTGTGTGTGTGTGATGTGTGTGTGAGGTGGTACGTGTGGATGTGTGTGTGTGTGTGTGTGTGTGTGTGTGTGTGTGTGTGTGTGTGTGTGTGTGTGCGCGCGCGCGCGCGACGCGAAGTGAGCGACAAAGGAGTAGTAATATCAAGAAAGGCAGAGAAAAGTGAAAAAAAAAGTGACTTCAAAATGTGATGTCATTCTTTGGCAGTATTTGCAGTAGATAGGAGAAAACCGAAGATCCGTGGCTGAGGGGAAAGCGACAAACTAACTCAACATTGCACCAAGACAAGCAGCTCAAAATGGCATTATGTCAAAGGTCTCAGAAAGTCAAAACAGTCTCGTGTTGTTCTTTTCTTTTCTTTTTTGTTTGTTTGTTTCTTTCTTTCTTTCTTTTTTTTTTTTTTTTTTTTTAAAGTATACTCTCTGCACCTCTTTTTCTAACATTGCTTTCTGTCTTTCAAATGCACACACGTTTCCTTGACGTGATTTGCGGTTTTGGTGGGAACAGGTCGAAAGACGCAATCAACGAAACCGCGCGATTCCCTCACACACGGTGTTCACTCAGCCTTGAACAATGTTTGACTGCAGGCGTGTGTGTGTGTGTGTGTATGTGTGTCAGTGAGCTCTTGAATCGTGACGGGCGAACTCAACATCCGCTGGAGGGAAGAGGTATGGTGGGGGGAGGGGGGGCGAGGAGGCGGGGGGGGGAGGGGGGAGTGAGATGGGGGAGAGAGAGGGGAGGGGGGGGGGGGTTCCCACCGGAGTTGAAACTGGCTCTAAAATGAAGACCCTCGGGGATTTACGTGCGGATAGACTGTCTCATGAAAAATGAGTGGCCATTTAGAGCTGAAAACGTCTGTACATTCTGACAGAAACGAATACGTACCCACAGGAGCTAAACCGTGTGAGTTTTTGTTTTGCTTCTCTCCTCTCATGGAAATAAGCGCGTTGAGAGCCCTCTCGCTGAAATGGTGACTGCTGTCTGGGGCTCTCAAACCTGTCTGCACCAGCTCTCAGAAACCGGAGTAATCTAAAGACGGAACACGTGAGTATCACCTCATAGAATGATCACTGTCTGGAGCTTAAGGCGGCTGTAGTTTGTCACAGAAATGACTGCTCTCTGGAGCTTAAGGCGGCTGTAGTTTGTCATAGAAATGACTGCTCCCTGGAACTTAAGGCGGCTGTAGTTTGTCATAGAAATGACTGCTCTCTGGAACTTAAGGCGGCTGTAGTTTGTCATAGAAATGACTGCTTTCTGGAACTTAAGGCGGCTGTAAGTTGCCATAGAAATGACTGCTTTCTGGAACTTAAAGGCGGCTGTAGTTTGTCATAGAAATGACTGCTCTCTGGAGCTAAAAGGCGGCTGTAGTAGTTTGTCATAGAAATGACTGCTCTCTGGAACTAAAAGGCGGCTGTAGTTTGTCATAGAAATGACTACTCTCTGGAGCTTAAAGGCGGCTGTAGTTTGTCATAGAAATGACTACTCTCTGGAACTTAAAGGCTGGCTGTAGTTTGTCATAGAAATGACTGCTCTCTGGAGCTAAAATCGGCTGTAGTTTGTCATAGAGAAATGACTGCTCTCTGGAGCTTAAGGCGGCTGTAGTTTGTCATAGAAATGACTGCTCTCTGAACTTAAGGCGCGGCTGTAGTTTGTCATAGAAATGACTGCTTCTGGAACTTAAGGCGGCTGCTGTTTGTCACAGAAATGACTGCTCCCTGGACTTAAAGGCGGCTGAATGACTGCTCCCTGGAACTTTAGGCGGCTGCAGTTTGTCACAGAAATGACTGCTCTCTGGAACTTAAGGCGGATGTAAGTTTGTCATAGAAATGACTGCTCTCAGGAACTTAAGGCGGATGTAGTTTGTCATAGAAATGACTGCTCCCTGGAAACTTAAGGCGGCTACAGTTTATCATAGAAATGACTACTCCCTGGAATCTAAAGCAGCTGTATCTTGTCATAGAAATGATCACCATGTGGAGTTTAATGAACGCGACTGTCTTTTATCACAGAAATAATAGCCCTCTCCCCCCTTCCTCCACACAGCAAAAAGCAACATTTTTTTCCCCACAAAAGTGACTGCTCTTTGGAGTTAAAGTAGCTGTACTTTTCCCAAAGAAAATGCTTCCCTCTAAAGCAGAACGCAGCAGTATTTTCTTCTAAAAATGGCTTCCCTCTAAAGCAAAAAACGTCGCAGTGTTTTCTCATAAAAATGACTGACCTCTTGAGCAAAACGTAGCAGTTTTTTTTTTCTCATAAAAATGGCTGCCTCTAGAGCAGAACGTAGCGTTTTTTGTTTCTTCTAAAAATGGCTGCCTTGTAAAGCAAAACATAGCGGTATTTTCTCATAAAAAAATGGTTGCCCTCTAAAGTAAAACGTAGCAGGTTTTTTTTCTCACCAAAATGGCTGTGCCTAAGGAGCGAAAACTGTGTGTGTATTTTCTCATAGAAACGGCCGCCCTTTGGCAGCTAAAAGCAGCTGTGTCTTTTCACGGGACCGTGGGCCCCGCTGGAACTAAACTAAAAAACCGCGTCCATACCCAAAGCGGAGGAGGAACGTATGCCTGCAGGGGATGTTGAACCTTACCGTTGTGCAGAGGACCGGCTTTATTGAGTTTATACCGTTGTGCAGAGGACCGGCTTTATTGAGTTGATCTGTCAACAACCACAGCTTGCTGACACGAACATCGCACACACACACCTGAATGTTGATGCAGTCGTGTATCGATTCTTGATGTGTCGGTGTCTGAAATGATGCCATGTGTAACGAGGATGGATGGAGGGGTGGGGGAGGGGGGAGGTGGGGGGGGTGGGGTGGGGGGGGGGGAGGAATTTCCGTCAGAGGCAGGAAACTAATGATTGATTAATGCACGCGTGCATTAGTCAGGACCAATTACGTGATTGATTGACGCACGCCCCCACGCGCGCGCGCGCACACACCACACACACACACACACACACACACACCACACACACACACACACACACACACACACACACAGGGACCACACACACACAGGGAGGGGGGAGACCACACACGCACACGCACACACACACACATAGACACAGCGCGCGCGCGCGCGCGCGCGCGCGCGAGCACGAACGCACACAACGCACGACGCACGCACGCACAGAGAGAGAGAGAGAGAGAGAGAGAGAGAGAGGAGAGAGAGGGGAGAACGAGAGAGAGAGAGAGAGAGAGAGAGAGCGTTGATGTTGGAAGTATTTTGTGTTTCCATCTTTGGGGGTTCGTCAAGAAGTGACTTGTTGCCAGCAGCTTGCATAAAAATAGTTCTCAACAGCTGGGCGAATATTGTAAGCAACATTCAGCGAGATTCGTTGCATTGTTAAGCATTTGTGCATTGTTACCAGCATTTGACTGGAACTTGTTACCAGCATTGATGACTGGAACTTGTTACCAGCATTTGATGACTGGAACTTGTTACCAGCATTTGATGACTGGAACTTGTTACCAGCATTGACTGGAACTTGTTACCAGCATGACAGAAACTTGTCACCAGTATTTGGGGGGGGGGGGGGGGGGGGGGGGACAGGGAAGACCTTTGCCTGCAATTCGCATCAAAACTGTTACGAGCATTTGGCAGGAAATCCTTACACCAGTTTACCTGAGAGTAGTTTCCTGCAGCTGACAGCAAATTCTTGTTAACAACGGTTCATAGAGATTCTTTTGTTTTGTTTTGCTTTGTTTTGTTTTACCAACAGTTGACAGGAAATTGGAACCAGCAGTTGACAGGAAATTATCAGTGGCAGCGGGACAGAAAATCTTTATCAGCTGTTGCCGGGAAATCGTTACTAGCAGAGTGCTAGAAATTCTGCTGGTGCCAGAAAGATTGTTACCAGCAGTAGAGAAGAACGCTGTAACCGGCAGATGGCAGGAATTTTTTTTTTTTTTTTGACCGGCGATGACCGCAAATGATCATACCAGCGATTACCGGAAGTTGTTACCTGGAGGTGACCGGTAGTTGTTAGCAGCAGTTAGCAGCGGATTCACTAGTGGAAAAGTCGACGGTTTCGTTGGGAACTTCAAGCAAGTTGTTGGGAGGAGGGGGGACGAGGAGGACGCGAACAGGGAGGGGTGGGGGTGGGGTTGTGAGTGAAAAGGGGGGGTGGGGGGGGTGGTAAAAGGATGTGGGTGAAGGTGGAAAGGGAGGGGAGGGTGTCAAGGGGGGAATAGCGGGAGGGATTTATGCCCTGTCCTTCGCCGCAGGCGAAAGCTCCGAAAGGGGAAAATGTATTTCAAAAAGCATCCCGACCCCCCCGCCGAGTTGCTCGGTTTGTAGGAGTGTTTATATTTAGGTGTAAATGGCATAGCGAGAGGGAGGAGGCATCATTTTCCGCGCGCCACACTGACTAGAGAACATGAATGCGGTGGAGATCGACTGGTCTGACGGATAATGTCCCGTCACTCAAGGCCATCATCGGATTTCGTGTGGCCCTTTACCAGTAGTTGAGACACCCACGACACCAATTCTTGCACACACACACACACACACACACAAACACACACACACTACAAACACACACACCACACACACACACACACACACACGTGCCGCGCGCGCGCACGCACGCATGCACGCGCACACCACACACACACACACACAAACACACAACACACACCACACACACACTACACATGCAACACGCACACGCACGCAGACGCGCGCGCACACAACACACCACACAAACACACACACACCCACACACACAACAAAGACTTCACATCGTCTAGCTTCTGTACTTTGTTTTCTGCCAGTGGCAGTGCCCACTGGTTACAGTTCTCGCTGGTTGGAGGGATACGGTTCAACGGATTTACAGCTTGTGTAGCAGCTATCAGAGGCACATCTGCTGTGATGATTGGGGGTGTGTGGGTTATAGGTACAGTTCAATGAAGTCAAACGTTGAGCAGCTAGACATTATACTAATAACTTAGGCTAAAGGATTGTGCTGCGTTTGGCAGGTAATGGTTTCTACTTGTCATCTCTTTCGTGGCCATCTATTACAATCATAACTTCTGCCAAATGATTGTGGTGCTGGTTAGCGAAGGTTATAGTCCAAAGAAATCTTGGTGCCATGGGGAAGGAGCCGGTCAGGGCAGAAAAAATATCCCATCAAGACTCTAAGGGGAATCGAACCCACGATGGTCTACCAGCCGGGAGTCCGCAAAGGCGGTTGATGAACAGCGCACCTGTAGTAGTTATACATTATACTAGTTAACTCGGCTTGTACGTTAGTGATTGCGGTGTCGGGAGCAGCCACCTTAGATTGTGAATCAATACCTTGCCGGCGTGACTGTGTACGCGTTAAATTTTCAGTGAAATCATACCTTTCGTAGGCAATACACAGATTGTCAATCTTGCGTGACTGATCGTAGCGTGTGGTCGAAGTCTTGTTAAAAGCGCGCAGCTTCATAACTTTTGAAGATTCTGCAGACACAGTTGTAAATGTGGTTTTAGTTGAAGCGGCCATTCCATCGGCCACACCGAAGGCCCGCTCTTTCGAAGCTGGAATGGGATTTCACCCCGTGCCTATGATGGATTTCTTTCGCACGTGGTTGAGGTGTGTGTGTCGTGTGTGTGTGTGGGTGTGTGTGTGTTTGGTGTGTGTGTGTGTGTGTGTGTGTTTGCACCGTGTTATCAGAGCATGTCCTTCTTGACCTGTTCGTTCATCTTTGGTAGACTAACGTTTCTTTTTTTTTTAATTGGTCCTGGAAAGGTCTAATTATTTATGTTTGTTGCATGTTATTGGAAAAATAAACCCTGTATATTCTATAATATATGTGTGTAACGTGTCTCCTCGATGAGTCCGATTTCAGCGGACGAAAGGCCTAGGAGCAGGCAGTACATATAATCTGCCTTCGAGAGGGATGCGATGGTTCCCTCATGCAGCTTAGTGAAGGTTTTTTTCATAGGTCATGATTATTATTTCCCCATTTTCTTCCTCTTCAGTTTTTTTTTCTTCTTCAGATCTTGCCAAGGCCGGGTACTATAATGATGGAATGGTGAGACTTGTTAAAACCTGCACTTTGTTTTCCACCCACCACTTAAACCATCTGTTCAGCATTATATATGTGTGTGTGGTGTGTGTGTGTGGTGTGGGGTGTATTTTTTTTACAATAACCTGTAGGGGCTTTTGCTAATGCTTCTTCTTACTTCGTTCCCGAAATCCAATTTAGTGGGGGAGGGGGGGGGGGGGATCAAGAACAATCAAACTCTTGCTTTAAAAGATGGGGGGGTGGGGGATCATTTTTGAATAGGGATGACAAAGTATGGCGAAATAACGTCTAGATGATGGTAGTAGATGTTTCGCCAGTTTCATGATACGGAATGTTGCATTTTCTTTCGAAACTCACGCATCTTGTCAACTGCAAGACAAGGGGAATTAGAGTCAAAACACCGAAACCCACCCCCTCTCTTCCCTCACTCACCCTCTCCATCCCCGGGATCCCGAGATTCGGTCCAGCAGAATTCCCCGTGGAGCGGGTGGTTTCGGCAGCTACTGTCAGTTGATTTCCGAACCAAGACACACATCCTCATAGGCACTTCAGAGGTCGGTGGCTGGAACCGGCGTCAGTGTCTGGAAAGCAGTACGCTGTTTGCCCGTCACGACCTGCCTCAGCACTCTTGGGGGTTTTTTCAGCTGTTTGGCAAAGCCGGACGTTGGCCCGAAGGTCGGGTTAGACAACAGCGATTGAAGAGAAGAAGGGAGGGGATGAGCGGAGGAAAGGTAGCAGGGGCGGACAGCGGGATAAGAAGATGGGTAGGGACGTGCGTGGGTGGCAGAAGGTGAGTTCAAACAATCTTCAAGTTTTGCATGTAGGGAATCAGTATACTCACCGTGAAGTGTCGGCAGTGGGGTTTGGTTGAAGTTGCGGCGCTGTGGTGGTTAGGGAAAAGAGTGTTATGTGTCGTGGTGTGGGTTGATGGGTGCGGGCGTGTGTGTGGGTGTGGGAGTGAAAACGAGCGTGTGTGTGCATGTGTGTGGGTGTGTGCGTGGTGTGTGTGTGTGTGTAGTGTGTGTGCGTGGTGTATGTGTGTGCGTGTGTGTTGTATGGTTTGTGTTGTGGTGGTGTGTGTATGTGTGTGTGTATGTGTGTGGCGCGTGGCGCGCTTGTAGTGTGTGGTGGTGTATGTGTCGTGTAGCTGTGGGATCGTGTCGCGTGTGTTATCCGTGGTGTGTGTGTTGTGTGTGTGTGTGTGTTGAGAGAGAGAAAGGGGGGGATAGCCTAGTGCGCGCGTGAATGAGCGATCTGTGTGTAGTGGGGGGGGGGGAGGGGGAGAAGGGCGCGCCGGTGGGATGGGTCTTGTGTGTGGTGTGCATAGAGCTAGAGAGGAGAGACCGATCATTAAAGCACAGACAGAGAGAGAGAGGGGGGGCGGGGAGTGGTATCTGATATATGAGAGCGAGTGTGTTGGTGTGGTTGTGTGTGTGGGTGTGTGTGTGGGGTTGTGTCGGTGTGCGCGCGCGCGCGTGCACGTGTTCTATTATTAAGAAACGGAGGAACGGGTGATTGACAGGCAGTCTGCGGCGGCTCCCATAGAAGGACTTGGGGGGGGAACAAAAAAAACAAAAAAAAAACACGATACCCCCACCCCCACTCCCACCCCCCCACCCGACAATGCACGCGACTGAATTCAGAGCGAATGGCCAGGTTCAATAAGCAGCCGATCGTCAAGCCAGCCCGTCACTCAGAAAGCAATTAAAGTAGCTCAGTCAACACTATGGAGCCCACGGCTGCGCGGTCTTACTCTTGGCATGAGGCGTGCCATGACAGCACGAGTGCCAGCACAGAGCCAGACCACTATGGACAACAGGCTGCGACCGTCTCTCCATTGGCTGAGAGGTGCCATGGCCAGCAGTGACAGCACAAGCCAGCCCTGTAGCCATAACGGGCGACAAAATGGGACGTCTTCATACACGTCCCATTTTGTCACCCCTTCCTATTTTGACGCAGGCGACAAAATGGGACGGGCGACAAAATGGGACGGGCGACAAAATGGGACAGTGACCTATCTTAAGTTTTATATACAGTTAAGGTTTTCAGCAACAACAACAAAATAATAATAAATAAAAATAAAAATTGCATGTTTGTAGGATAAGGGGAGATGATAAAGTTTCAGGTCTTGGTTCAAATGCCAGCCAGCTGACAGCTGCATCTCTCCCGCACGGAAGGCTCGTTTATTACGAGTAATTATCAACAACCAACAGGATGCGGACTAAGGCACAACAGTCGTCTTTTTCTCGCGTGTAAAAGTATGTGCATAGAAGCTTGCTACTTCCTTTATCCATTTTGGTCCTGGCATTGGAGGAAAGAGGACGCCAAGAAGAAGTGGGAAATCAAAGGTAAGACCATTTTAATATTTTAATTCTCTCTCTCTCTCTCTCTCTCTCTCTCTCTCTCTCTCTCTCTCTCTCTCTCTCTCTCTCTCTCTCTGCCTGTATGCGTCTCTCTCTCTCTCTCATCTCTGCCTAAATTTTTCTAAAGTTATCATTTTCTCTAAAGTTATGTTTCTCTCTCTCTCTCTCTCTCTCTCTCTCTCTCTCTCTCTCTCTCTCCCTCACTCTGTCTCTGTCTCCCCCCACTCTGTCCCTACTCTGTCTGTGTCTCTCCCACCCTGTCTCAGTTTTTCTTTATCTGTCTTTGTTTCCCCCCACTCTGTATCTGTTTGCCCCACTATGCCTCTGTCTCCCCCCCAACCTGTCTCTGTCTCTTCCACTGTCTCTGTCTTACTCCCTTTTAATTGTGTCAGCGAAAGAGATGATAAAAATGGAATTTTTTTTTCAGGGTTTGCACCTGCGTCATGGGCGACACTACATCGGCAGGTCGTGGAGCATCGCGAGCCCGTCAGAAGGGTAAATTTTATTCAAAAAATGGACAGAGAAAAATACGAAACTCTTGTACAACTTTCCAAAGGTACTTTCCATGTCCCCAAATCCAAACGCACGAACTGTCAGAAAAGTGCTGTTCGCCAATTCCAAAGGCGTAGAGAGTATTTCAAGTGGAAGTGAAAGAACTCTCTTCAACGGAATGCAAGTCATTCCGGTCGATGAGCTTAGCAAGAAGGTCAAAGAAGCTTATAGGGACACGCTTGGCAGTGGATGCAAATCCACATGGCGAAAGGTACAAAACAAGTGTGCCGGAGTCCCTCGTCGCACTGTTGAAACCGTCCTTGGGAAATCCTCCACATATCAAGTGAACAGGCCTACATTTAGCAATAAAGTCCCACCAAAGCCAGTCACTGCGGCAAGAGTGAACGAAAGATGGCAGGTGGATTTAATGGTGATGGACAAAGATGAAGTTGTCATGCATGGGCACACTTATAAATACATACTTTCAGTCCTTGATGTGTTTTCAAGGTTTCTTATCCTGCGCCCTTTGACCAGAAAAATCGAGCAAATGTGTGTCAAAGGCTTTTCAAACTATTCTTGCGGAGCACGGGAATCCTGATATTGTACAAAGTGACAATGGTACAGAATTCAAAGGTTCATTCAAAAGACTACTGCTAAAGAGGGGAATCAAGCACATTCGAAGCCGCCCCTACCACCCACAGTCACAGGGAAAAGTTGAGCGCTGTCACTTGGAAGTGAGAAAAAAAAAAATTTGCATTTGCCTGCTCGCAGAAGGGGTTCAATTGGGCTAAAAAAAATTCACAAAGTACAAGAAGCGGTGAACAACGTAACGAAAGAAGTTCTCGCGAACATGACACCTGCAGGCAATAGGGCTTTGATGAGTGTGCTTCAGAAGATACAAACTGCCAGTATCGCTCAGCGGCTTTTCTGGTTATCTTGCCAGGACACACACACACACACACACACACACACCACACACACACACACACACACACACACACACACACATATGCACACACACACACACATACGCACACACACACACACACACACACACAATGTGAACACGTGCAACACACTAATACACGTACACAGGCAAGCATACACGCACTCATGCACTCAGGTGCACACACCACTCACACACACGCACAGACACAACATGCACACAGATACACACACACCACACACACACACACACACACACACACACACACACACACACACACACACACGTGCACACAGACAGACAGACAGGGACACACACACGTACACATGCACACAGAGATAAAAACACACATACACATGCAACAGAGAGATGAACACCACACACACACACACACACACACACACACACACACACACACACACACACACAGATACACACGCGCACGCACACGCACACACACACACACACACACACACACACACATTTACAGCACAGTCAACACAGGGGGGGTGGGGGGTGGGGGTGGGCGCTGTTGAGGGGTGGGGGAGACCTATTCCAGTGGCGGTAATGCAATATTCAGTCTGGTCAGCCAGACTCTCATTTCCTGGGAGACCTGTTGTGAGCAGTGCCCCCTGCTCACTGAGCTCTAGAGGCACGGCCACCGCGCAGGATGGCAATGGGCGCGCTGCTGCCATTTCCGGCACCATCCTGGGAACGCGCTCCTTCCTTCCCCCCTCCCCCTCCCCAGATGCCCCCGCCACATTCGCAGATCTGCCTCCCCCCCCCCCCCCCCCTCCCCACCTTCTCCATCTCTCACTTGTCTTGTCCAGTCGTTTTTTTCTGTTGTTGTTATGGTTGTGGTATTGTTGTGTTATTTCCTAGTGTTTCATTGTCTGTACGGAGTCTGGGTTCCTTCCTCACGTTACAAGCATGTATGCAAGCATGCACACACATCCACATGAATTGAAGCATGTGTATACAGGCGCACACACACACACGCATGTACACACGCTTGTGCACGCACACACTCATGTGTGTGCACATATGCACACACAGACTCACTGTCTCTGTCTCTGTCTCTCTCTCTCTCTCACACACATCCACATGAATTGAAGCATGCGTGTACCAGTGTGCGCGCGCGCGCGCGCGGTGCGCGCGCACCACACACACACACACACACACACACGCACGCACACACGCTTACATACTCACGCACGCACACACACACACACACACACACACCACACACACACACACACACACACACACACACTCACCACTCACTCACTCACACCTCCACACACACACACAACACGCACGCACGCACGCACGCACACATGTGCGCACACTCACTCACACTCTCTCACACACACACCACACACACACACACACATGGGAGGGTAATGGGTTCCCTAGCTGCTGGCTTTTTCTCACCATCCCCCCACCCCCCCACCCCCACCCCCACCCCAACCAGCCCCAAACCCACTCATCCACACAGAAAGAAGAAGAAGCGAGGAGAGCCAGCAGCACAAAGCAGGCTGCAGTCCGAGATGTTCAGTCTGTTCATCAGGACGTCACTTTCCTCAGAACTCCTCTCAGCACAAAGCAGGCTGCAGTCCCGAGTTGTTCAGTCTGTTCATCAGGACGTCACTTTCCTCAGAACTCCTCTCAGCACAAAGCAGAACTCAGCAGCACAAAGCAGGCTGCAGTCCGAGATGTTCAGTCTGTTCATCAGGACGTCACTTTCCTCAGAACTCCTCTCAGCACAGAGCAGAACTCGGCACAAAGCAGAACTCAGCACAAAGCACAACTCCGCTCAGCACAAAGCAGAACTCCTCACAGCACAAAGCAGAAACTCCTCTCAGCACAAAGAAAGAACTCGGCACAAAGCAGAACGCCTCTCCGCACAGAGAGCAGGAACTCCTCTCAGCACAGTGCAGAACTCCTCCCAGTACAAAGCAGAACTCCTCTCAGCGCAGAGCAGAACTTCCTCTCAGCACAGAGCAGAACTCTCTCAGCACATAGCAGAACTCCTCTCAGCACTCCTCTCAGCACAAAGCAGAACTCCTCTCAGCACAGAGCAGAACTCCTCTCAGCACAAAGCACAAAGCAGAACTCCTCTCAGCACAAAGCAGAACTCCTCTCAGCACCAAAGAAGAACTCCTCTCAGCACAAAGCAGGCTGCAGTCCGAGATGTTCAGTCTGTTCATCAGGACGTCACTTTCCTCAGAACTCCTCTGAGCACAATGGGCCTCACAATGGGCCTATGATGTTTGCAAGGACCAGGGGTCATTTTTGTTTGGTGTGGGGGGAAGGATGGGGAGGAGGGAGGAGGGGACATGAGGAGAGAGAGAGGTGGGGGTGGGGGTGGGGGGGTGGGGGGGGGGGGGGGGGGTATAGTGCATTATACAGCACTCTGCTGTTTTTACAGCTTTTCGTTTATTTTGCTCTTTTTTATTTTTATTTTTTTCCTTAAACGATTTTCACCCCAGCAGCGTGGGGGTGGGAGTGAGTTTCCCAGGTTCTGTTTTATAGGTGTACAGTGACCACACAGTTGCAGGGATTTTATGAGGGTGACAGGAAAGGGGGGGGGGGGGGGGGCGGGGGGGGGGCGATGGGGGGGGTGGAGAACAGCCAAGGCGATGAGGGTGAAGGAAGGAATATGTAGCAGCAGGTCCTATTCTCATTTGACAAAACAAAGGCTTGCCAGAAAGTTTGTGGAGTTGGGGGAGAGGAGGAGGAGAGGAGGGAGGCAGGGAGAAGTACAGAGGATGAAGTGTCCATGGGTGTGCTGCCATAGGTCTGCTGATGGTGTGGCTGTAGAATGATTGGTTCACAGCTTCTTCTCCCTGCCACCAATGTGCTTTTCAAGTTGCTTTCCAGACATTCTAATTAAAGTGCATTTCAGAATGACGCTTGAAGGGAGAGGGTGAGGAGGTGGGGAGGGAAGATGGGGAGAGGGTGGCAGGGCAACTTCTGGAATCCCTTTCACCCCCCCCCCCCCTCCCTCTCCTTCCCTTCAGGACATTAATACCCGTGTTTCTGAATGCACGTGGAATGTGGAAATCCTTGCATGCTTTTAGCGTTAGTAGTCAAGACAGGCATATGGTGGTGGTGGTGGTGGTGGTGTGAGTGTGTTGGTGTGTGTGTGTGTGTGTTCTTTGTTGTGTGTGTGTGTGTGTGTAAGAGAAAAGAACGTTAGCGGTAAAGTGCTATATAGTGATCTCCATGGACTGCCAGTGTTGGAGCAGCGATTGCATGCAAGACGGCTGATGTTATTGTGTATGATGTGAGTGGTGGAGAATGAATGGCTTGGGACGCGGGTGGGTGATGGAGGGGCGAGGGAGGGGGGGGAGATATGTGCCACAGGGAGGGAACTCGCCAGGAAGATGTGCCTTAAGGAAAAAGAAAGGACAAAAAGAAAAAACCAACAAAAACAAAACAAGACAGAAACAAACAACAAAAAGCGAAAAAAAAAAGCAAACAAAACAAAAAAAAAAAAAAAAAAAAAGGCAAACAGTGTTGTTGTGATGTGCTGAGGCAGAAAGGACATGACCGGAGCGTTAAAGGAGTGGATTTGCACAGAACCAACCATCAGACTTAACTTCACCAGCAACATCCTCGGTCATTTGTTCGGGGTTAGAAAATGTGATTGTCTTTTTTTTTTGGTGTTTTTTTTTTTCTGCTTGTGTGATAGTAGTGTTTGGCATTTTTTGTCTTTCTCATCTGTTTTGATAGAAATAATGACTGCTGGTTTTTTATTACTGCCTGTCCCTTAGGCCCCTTATTTTTTCCATATTGAAATGAGTCGGTGTTTTTTATGAGAGAGAGAAAAAAAAGTGTCCTCTCTGTTGGGTTATTGTGGTAAGGCTCTTCAGTTGTTGTAAACTTGATTTTGCTCTCTCTCTCAGTCAGTCTGTGTCTGTCTGTCTGTCTGTCCTCTGTATGTATGTTATGTGTGTATATTGGAGTGGAACGTGTTTTTGGACAATACACACACCCACCACAACGCACAACACACACACAACACACACACACCCACACACACACGACATACACCACCATATGCCTGTCTTGACTACCTACGCTAAGTAAAAGCATGCAAGGGATTTCCACACACACACATGTACGCATACATGCGCATACTGCTTGCATTCCCACAACACATCACACACACACAGACACCACACACACACACACAACACACACATACACAAGCATGCTGTACATACACACACACACACACAAACACACACACACACACACACACACACACCAACACACACACACACACACACCACACACACACACACACAACACACACACACACACACACAACACACACACACAGAATTGGGTTTCTTTTCCACTGTCTGTTTTTGTTATATAATCACTTTATTACTTTCCAGCGCTGTCTAAATTGACAAAAATTTATCATTATGTGAATATCAGATGAAGATAGAGAATTCATCCCTCCATTTTCCTGCCACCCTCCCCTCTTTACCCACCCTCCCACACCTCCACATACCTTGCCACCCCCGCCCACCCCCTTTCCACCCCCCCCCCTTACATACACACACACACACACACACACCACACACACACACACACACACACACATCCCTCTTTCTCCTCTGCCAATTTGAAATGCTGTTTGTGAAGGGTTTGTGGTGGCCCACAACAAAACGGCGATGTCTGAGAGGCGGTTGTGCAATAGGGGCTTTGTTGGCCAGAGGCTGAGCAGTGAATGGGGGGGGGGGGGGGGGGGAGCAACGAGGAAGGGGGGGGGGGGGGGGGGGGTGTTTTAGTGCACAGCCCTGCCCTTTCTTCTTCCTTTGCTCTGAGGGAAAATGCAGACATACAGCCTGTGTTACCTTGGGTCTGGATTCCTGTTGGGGTGATAGAGGAGACTGTGAGTCTGACAAACATCGCTGGAGGAGACAAAGACAACGCTGGACAAGTTTACTGTCTGCTGTGTGAGACATTATCTACCATTGAATGTACCTATAAACTGCTCAGTAGATCTCTCCCATGTGTCCTGAGAGAGACCTTTCTTGCATGCATGCACAGCACACAACATATACACACACACATACACACTCTCTCACTCTCTACACACACACACACACACACACACACACACACAACACACACCACACAACACAACACAGCAATAGAACACAACACAATCTCTCTCTTTCTCTGTTTCTCTCGCTCACACACATGGATGCATGCGCGCGCGCACACAATATGCACATACACAACATGCTGCGCGCACACCCACACACACACACACACACACACACACACACACACACACACACACTATGTGTACTTGCATACTTATGGGACACAGGCATGTGCTTTCTTTTCTTGTACATCAAAATGTGTATGCTGCACATACTCACATGTGCACACTTCATTTGTCTTATACACATGTACGCATGATGGTCAAGCAGGATGAACATATTTACCTTATGCAGGCATGCTAATTATGGGCCTGTGTGCTTGTGCGTGGCATGTGTTCACATACACCATGTGCATGTCCCCCCTCCCTCCCCCCCACATGCATGCAACCACACGCACACACCACACACACACACCATACATTCACACACACATGCACACTCTCTTTGCTGTCACACTCACACACCACCACCCCCCCCCCCAATCCCCTCACCGCACACACAACACCACACATTACTCTAGGTGGTTGCTTACACACACACTCTCTCTCTCTTCTCTCTCTCTCTCTCTCTCTCTCTCCTCTTCACACACACACACACACCAACACACACGCACACTCACACACACACCACCGAGGCTGCTTATGTTTCAACTTTGGGTTTTGTCAACATCTGTAGTAGACGCATTTTGCAAACTGTTAAAATGGACATGACTCAGCTTGTACTAACTGTATTCGCTAATCACTTTTTATTTCCCCGTCTGTATCCTCTCTGTCTATGTCTCCCAGCCCCTCCCTCCCTCCATGTTCTCCTCTCTTTCTGACTATCTGTCAGGTCTGTCTCCCTGTCTCACCCTCCTTCCCTCCCTCTTTTATCTTCTCTTCTCTTCTCTCTCTCTCGATCTTGAAAAGTGGTTCTGTGATGGGGGAAAAAAAAAAAAAAAAAGAAAAAAAAGAAAGAACACAAAGGGAATGGTCTGTGATGGGAAAAAAAAAAATGGAGGGGATACAGAACAGGAAATGGGAAGGTGAGAAGGGAGAGAGAGGAGTGGTTTGGCATTTTTGTTTTTTTTTTTTGTTTATTGATATGATGGTGAACTATGACCTGCTTAAAAGAGGACTGTTTGAATGTAATGTGACCAGTTATGTGTGGTAATTTTGATTTCAGTTTTCAGTCAGATCTGGCTGGAAAACAAAGCTCAGCAGCTAGAGTGTGAAAACATGACTGTGGTGTCCTTTGTCTTCATCTTTCTGCCCCCCCCCCCCCTCCCCCCCCCACACCCACACACACACACAACTAAAGACATGGCTCTGTATCCTGATGTGTGATCAGAGGAAAGGAAGTTTGTTTTTTTAATTCTGTCCTCTGGCCTGATGCCATACTCCTCGTTGTGATTTGGGTAAGGATTTTTTGTTTAAATCTGTGAAAATGAGTATCTTTCTTTGTGCGAATATTTTACCAGCCTGGGACCCCGCACTCTTTAAAGCCATCTGTTTGCCCACCTTGAAGAGGCCCCAATGTGGTCTGTAAGTAAGGTAGTTTGTCCACCTTGAAGAGCCTCACCTCAGCTGTCGTAAGTAAGGTAGTTTGTCCACCTTGAAGAGGCCTCAGCCTTGTCTGTAAGTAAGGTAGTTTGTCCACCTTGAACGAGGCCCTCAGCCTTGTCTGTAAGTAAGGTAGTTTGGTAGTTTGTCGGCCTTGAAGGTTTGCTCCCGTTGCCCCGTGTGGTCTGTAAGACAGTAAGGTAGTTTGTCCACCTTGAAGATGGCCCCCCGAATGGGTCTGTGAGTAAGGTAGTTTGTCCACCTTGAAGACCCTCAGGCCCCAATGTGGTCTGTAAACTAAGGTAGTTTGTCCACCTTGAAGAGGTACTCAGTGTCGTGGTCTGTAAACGAGTAAGGTAGTTTGGTGTCGGCCTTGAAGAGGCCCCCAATGTGGTCTGTAACTAAGGTAGTTTGTCCACCTTGAAGAGGTCTCAGTGTGGTCTGAGAAGTAAGGTAGTAGTTGTTTGTTCTTTCTGGCCTTGAAAGACACTCGGCCCCAATGTGGTCTGTAAATAACGGTAGTAAGTTTGTCCACCTTGAAGAGGTCCAGTGTGGTCTGTAAGTAAGGTAGTTTGTCCACCCTTGTCCTTGTTAAGGTAGGTAGGTAGGTTTGTCACACCTTGAAGATGAGGGGGGGGAGGCCCCCACAATTGCTGTGTCTAAAGTGAGGTAGTTTGTCCACCTGGACGGTTGTGGTGACTGTAATTACCGGTAGGTAGTTTGTCCACCTTGAAGATCGAGCCCCCCAGCCTCCCTAGTGGTCTGTTAAGGAAGATACAAAAAAAGAACAATACTGATTATCTTACTGTCTGGAATTGTTTGTTGTTTGTTTTTAGTTTGTTCTTTGTTTGTTTCACTGTTGTTTGAATGATTTCAGGTTTTTGCAAAACGGGTTTCCTGTCTATTAAGATGGCTATGGAAGGTTTTTTCTTTCTTCTTTTAGTCCTGCAAGGCCAGATTTTGCAGGCTTTTGTGTTGTTTTTCAGGCCAGATTTGTAGGGCTTTTTCTTGCTCTTGTGAGGTTCAGAGTTGTATACCTGTGTTCCAGTCTTATGTGGTCAGATGTTGTTTCTAAATATCATAATAGTGGTTTACTTAAAGGAAATAGTATGTATTATTTGATTTTTTTGTGTTGGTGAACATGGTTAAGTTTTGAAATGATGTGACTTAATACAGATATAAGTAGATTTACTATGGCTTTCTATGCCCTTATCGGCTATGACCCTAGTCCATGCATTCCTTGTCGGAGAAAAAAGAGATTGGAGGAGGGGGAGGAGGGGGAGCAGGGAGGGAGGACTCTTTTTCTTTTGTCTTCTTTCTTAAAACCAAGGAAACTGAAGGTGGGGGGTTGGTGGGACACAGGGAGGCTCGTTACTGTTACAGCAGCAAAGCGCTGTGGAGAAGCTTGAGCATTTCAGTGCAGTTGCTTGAGGGGGTGGCAGGTGGTGGACACAGGGAGGCGGTTATGTTACTTTTTATGGCAAAGCAGCCAAACAGTGTGTGGAAGATGATGGATTATTTGTCAGTTGCCTGATTCTGATTGGGGGGGGGGTGGTGGAACCAGGAGAGGATGTTACTTGCCAAGCAGCCATCACAGCTGTGTGCAAGCTGAGGTGCATGTGAGTGCCTTGCCGTTGAGGGGGTGGGGCCGGAGAGGCCACCCAGACAAATGGACCCATTTTTTCTTTCTGCCTGGGCCTGCAGAGGCTTGCAGGCCTGGAGTGCCATGTGCAATCCCCACGGGCCCCACCATCCTCCGCCCCCACCTATCCACCCTCCTCCACTGGCCCACACGTCCATCTCTCGAAACTTCTGGCCCTCCCCCAGTACATTTTTCTCCCATCAGGGGAAAATAAAAAAAGAAAAAAAACGGGGTCTAAAAAAAAAGGTTAGGGTTTAGTGGAGCGGTTTCCCCCCCGGTAGCGGTGTGTGGACAGGAAGAAGCCAGGCATGTCTGGAAACATTCCATTGTGGGGCCCCCGGTGGAGGGGGTGGGGGGGGTGAGAGGTGGAAGTGGGGGACCAAATTCAGGAGTAGATAGGAATCTTACGATCACGACTTTTTTCTTTTTTTTCTTTTTTTTTTTTTTTTTTAAGTTAAACATCGCTGTCAACCCAACTAATGGGTAAACTTAAATAAGAATGTGTGTGTGCTGTGTGGTGTGTGTGTGTGGTGTGTGTGTGTGTGTTGTGTTTGCATCAGTGTTTAAATCAGGAACAGCACAGTAGACATATCATGACCCTGTTAAGAAACTGAGGATGTAAATAGTTAAATGGTGCTTCCTGGAGGACCAGAGTTCTGTAAGCAACTAACATGGTCACCGTTTGCATAACTTTCTCTCATACTCTCTCTCTCTTTGATATGTCTGTCGGGGTCTGGCAGTAGTCTGCTTTCTCTCTCTGCCTTGCCTCTGTCTCTGTCAGCTCCCCACCCACATTCCCCTCTCCTCCATGCTGTCATTCTCTCCATTTCCCCCCCTCTCTCTTTTGTCTTTTTGCTCTCCCATTCCTCGCTGGTCTTCTATGTCACTCCAACCCATTTTTCTCTCCCCCACTCCCTATCGCCCACATGATCATTCATTCTCTCTCTCTCGTCTGTCTCTGTCTGTCTCTAGAGCTCTTCTTCTCTGTCTGGTGTGAGGCCCCACATTCCCCCCCCTTCCCTCTTTTCATTTTTCTTTCACACAATTGTCATTTCAATTCACCCACTTTAGACCGTCAGTCACCCTCCCTGTCACTCTTGTTCCTCACATTCCAAGAGATTCCTTCTCCCCTCCTCCCCCCCTATTTATCCCCCCCCCCCCCGCCTTTTTTAAAAGGTCTTTGCTTATTATAAATTAAAAACAAAAAAAAAAAAAAAAAAAATAAAAAAAAAACTGGCAAGGAAAAAAAAGAAAGGATGGTATGAACGAGACAGGATTTGTAACCAAGGGAAGTGGACCATAACCGTATGCGCGGCGATGAACAGCTTGTTAATTTTAAAAGCTCTCACCGCCCAAACCGCTTTCACATTTCCACCTCCCCTCCACTCTGGCGTGTTAGTTAGCAGGAGACCTCTGACAGGGGACAACAGGATCAGAGAGAGAGGAATAAAAAAAAGGGGGGGGGGGGGGGGGAAGAGGGAAGCAGAAGAGGGAGTCTAGGGGAGTGTGTGTTCTGTGTGTGTGTGTGGGGGGGGGGGGGATAAAAAGCCAGTTGTAAAAAAAGGAAATAGACGAAGATTTGAATGAAGACGAAAGCTGGAGGAGGGTTTGAAGATGAGTTAAAGAAAGAGGAGGTGGGAAAGAAAACAGCAGACTGGTTAGGGTGGATGGATGAGGAGAGGTCGGGAGAGTGGGCAGGGAGAGCAATGGGTGTGCTGTGTGTGTGCTGTGTGGTGGGTCGGGGGGGGTGGGTCTCGTCAGAGCAAGAGCTCATCCGATATGGAAAATAGGGGTGCCCCTGTGTGATGGGCGAAAGTGAGAGGCTGGTTTGGGAAAAAAATGTGGATCTCCTTGGAAGCTAGGGTATCTGTTAACCTGCAGAGAAACGTGTGACGCGAGACGACCTTCGCATGGCAAATAGAGAGTCAGTTCGAAGAAGACCTATGTGGGCATTACAATGCCCGTTTTTGTTCCCAACCCCTCCTTTACATTTGCTTTTCCGACTGTGATGTTGAAGTACTATGTCTATCTCTTCGTGTCGAGACCTATACAACGGCCTTGACATTTTTATCCGCGGCTGACAATGTTCAGGATCTTGGGGATAAACCCAGCTTCAATCAGTTGACACAAACATGCCGCAGAGAGTTCTCCCTGTGTGGGGGATTAGCGTGTCAGATCAGGCGGACCATTTCACCATAATCGTCTTTTTTTATAATGTGAGGGGTTCAATTAGATACCTTGATGAACCCTCGGAACCTCTATATGCCTATTCACTGTGTGTGTGTTACTCCACACACGCACAACACACGGTGATTCTATAAACAACTTTCCCCCCATGTGAAGCACTTTTATGCACACACACACCCCCCATCAAACAACCACAGCCCTGACCACGTATCACGCATGTCCAAACACCGCATTGCATGCAATGCTTCAACACGCCGCCTGCCCCTGCATGCATTTAAAATGCCACGCATACAATTCACCTACCCACTAACGACCACCACCTTACACACCACATGCACATTTATCTTTGTTTCTACCTTTTACCTTCGATAGTGATGGAAAGACACCGCCGACTGGTTAAACAGATTGGTTGGCCTGAGGATATACAGGGGCACCCAACTTTTCCATGTCTTGGGTGACCCTAAAGATCTCGTTCCGCATGCAACATGCCCCCCTCCTTTATGTCTTATTGAACTTTCAGATTGCATGCTACAGTGTTTCCTTCTGTTCTTTTGGTAACTTTCAGATTGATACTCATACAGCTCCCCTGTCTTTATTTGACCTTTCTAGATTGATTACCCCCTCAAACAGCCCATACTGTACTTTATTGCACACTTTCAAAGATTGCCACGCCCCCCATCCCACTGGCAGTTCCTCCTGTCTTGTTAACGCTCTTCAGACCGTGATTACTAAACAGCAGCACCTCCTGTTTCTCTGCATTGACCTTTCAATTTTGATACTCAACGCATCCTGTCTTTATTTGGACCATTTACAGATTGATTTGCTACAGCAGCCTCCAGTCTTTGTTTAACCTTCAGACTTGATTATCAACAGCCCCCTGTCTTATGACATTCATGCCTTGATACTATCAAACCAGCCTCCATCCTCTTTATTGACCTTCCCTTCCAGATTGCATGTCTCCCACCGAACGCCCTAATGTCATCTTATGGACTTACTCTTAGATTGATGCTAAACAGTACCCTACTGTATTTATTGACACTCTTTTCATGCCATGGATGGTCACACCCGCAGACCCTGCTATTTTACTGACCTTTCCACCGATGAACTGTCGTGTGATGTGGCAGGTCATCTTTTCCCCCCCCCCCCCCTCGGGTCCCATGAGCTACACATGCTAGCAGGCAGGGGCATTTCCTGCGTCGAGTCCGTCGGATGGCCCAGGACCCCATGACCCTTACGCATTTCTCCCATTCACTATCGGAATCTATACATTGGGATGGGACACCGCGTCAACACACCACAATCCCTCGCACACCCACAACCTCCGCGGCCGGGCCTGGTGGCATGACATACCCCATGTCCAATGTAACCCGTAATGCTCAGGCGACAACTGCGCCTTTGCCTCCCCCCCCCCCCTGTGTGTGGTGTCCCCTCTTCTCTGTGTGGGGTTGTGTGGTGTGTGTGCTCCCACCCTTTTGTTGTGTGTGGTGTGTTTCCTCGCACTATATGTCGTGTGTGTGGGTTTTCGTGTGTAGTTGCTGTGTTGTCAGCGTACCGCTGACGTCGTGTGTGTGTGTTTGGGTCGTGTGTGCTGGGTGCTGGTGTCGGTCGTGTTGTGTCTCGAGCGTGTCCAGGCTATGAGCGGCGTGCATGCATGTGTGTGTGTATCCCTTTCCGTCGTCCTGTTGACCTTTTTTGCTGCCTTTTCGCTTCGGGTTTGTTTCGGCCGCTCCTTCCTTGCTTTTTGCCTATGAGTCTTGTGTTGCGTTTGTCACTGTGCGTCATCACACGCAAATAGTGTGGAGATTATCACAGTGGTATGGTGCTTGTGATGATCCCCCTGCATCAACATTACCCTGTCCTTAAACAGATGGAGACATAGCCTGACTGAAACTGATTCCTGCCTGACAAGAGCTTGCGTTTGTGATCTCTTGCGGTCAAACCCCCCGCAGACAGACCAGCGGTCCACACCCCCCACCCCGCCGCACTCTCCCTTCCCTCGCGTACTAAGTTGAAGATTTTCCACCCTATTGAGTCTATAAATTGTGACTTTTCAGAACAACAGGAGACAAGTCCTTCTTGTATAGCAACACACCAGTGGGCGCCCATTCACAGCATGTTTCAATGATGACTTTGCGGTACAGCAATTCTGAACTCAATCGGCACGGGGAGCTGGGTCTTCAGCTTCTAACAGTTCTCCAAGATTTTTATCACTCCTCTCTCCTCACTTCTGCCCATGCCTCATTAGCACCCCCAATTCTTCACAGGCCGCTCTATGAAACTCCGAAACACGGTGCGAAAGGTGATGAGTACAGCAATTTTTTTATGAACAACAACAAAAAATAAGAGAATCATCTGGGAAGTTACGAATCCACATACCCCGAAATTGTTTACCCAACCACCCAGTCAAGCTCCAAGTGAATTTTCTAAAGGACTTTCAGATGCCTGTCATAGTTTGGACCGACAAAACTTACTTGGAACATTACACAATATGGTGCAGGAACCTTTAGCTACCACTACCTCGGCCCACACACTGAAGAAAAAACCGTTTGGGGCCCTACACGGACGTTCCAATTTTGAGGCTTCCCCCTGCTGCCTCAGGATGAGTTTGGGCCTCCCGTACAGAAACTTTCACAGAATCGTTAATATTTCAGTGTATGTTTCGTTACCACCTCACCTGTGGAAGCTAAGGCTCTAGTGGACATTGCATGTCAGAGCAAAAGCTAAACAGAATATGAATTTATAATCGACCCGCCTCATTTTTTTATGACCCCCAATATAAGACCCTTGTTTATGATTCATACCATACTATTATACCCAGCCCCACACGTGCGCTCAAATACCACGAAACAGATTAAGACAGAAAACCCATAACGTCCAGAAACCTAATAAAAAGATAAATATGTCTTAGCAAGTAACCACTGCCACCTACAACAAGCGTGCATATTGACACCACACTCATCGCACAAGCACAACGAACACACACACACACACACAACAACAGGATCACACAACACAAGGTCTCACAATGGATGAACATCAACAGAACGATGCCACACATGCCTGTTCGCATTGCACAAAACAGCGAGTCATACAAAAACACACTACACACCGCCACCACACACTACCACACACAAACACACCAACACACACGTTGCAGACACTTAACTCCCTTCCGATGGAGCGGATAGGGGATAGAAAGAATGCTAGTGCATAGTTGAACAGGGTTGTTGTGTATAGAGATGTCTTGGAAAAGCCAGAGCAGTTTGAACTCGACCACAAGACTACTGGGTGTTCCTATTCCAAGAAACCAGACCCAGAAAAGATAAAAAGAACAATCGCCATAGCGTTTTAGTTTCACCCCCCCCCCCCCTCTCCCCAAGTCGAGGGATTTTACAGCCAGAGTCCGTCTGTAGGCCACCATGCACCGCAGGCCAACTCCGTAGATGTTACCACCCAGACCAGTGTCTGAGACGGCAAAGGCCATCAGTCTCTCAGTAAGAAACCGTTCCATTCACCCCCCCTTTTTTCATATAAAATACCAGCATTGTTTTTTTTGTAATGTAGGTGGGATTGGTTGGGTTAACTTTTGCGTTTTGTTTTTGGTTGGCCGATCACTGGGCCTTGCACTGTGCACCATCTGTTGGGCCCGTTGAGAGTGAAGTTCTGCAGAATATGAGGCAAGTTGGAGTGCAGATTGTCTGATCGGTGGTCTTTAGAGGTCGGTGGGACCCACAACCCTCGCACAGCGCGAAGGTGGTGGGCGGTTTTTTGGGCGGGGGGTGGGGGGTCAGGGGGAATCATTGAAAAAAAGGCCAGCGCCAGAAAATAAGATTGTAACTGTTCTGATGATTGCTTCACGAACCAACGGAGTTCGTGGCACCACCGACCGGACGGTTCTATCTCGGATTACCACTTCAAGAACCCACGCAGTGCATGTCAGAGCGGCCTTAGTGGCATGCACCCAGTGCCTCAACGGCGATGGACAAGTTTGAAAAATTGAGACATAGAATGAATAGTATTTATTCAATTCGTATTTGTCACAGACTTGAAAGATCAACTCGTATATTTCCAGGCCCCCTTCCCAACGTTGTTTTATTCTGTCTACCCCTCGCCCCCCCACCACCCCCCCCCCACACACCCCATACACACTCTCATATCTTTCATTCTTTCTCGCTTTTTTTCCCTTTTACTCTCCTGCATCCTTATTGTACCATTATGAACAAAAGTACAATATCCAGCATGTACAAGATGATTTGCTCTGAAGTCACCATGTGCCCATTGTGCACCGTTGGTGCAGAACCATGCTGGTGTGTAAGATATGAACCGAAAGGACCAGCTAACCCAGTGGTGGAAATGTACTTCCGTTAACCATTGAAAAAGGGAAGACCAAAGCCAATCATCACACACAAATTCTTGTATATACACCAGAAACGGAAGGAATTCTTGGGATGATGAAATGATTACCCTTTGGCTGCATCTCACATACAACAGTGCGTATACAGTTCTCAGTTTTCTGTGAGTATCGGTGGTGTCACTCCGGAAATTTGTATGTACCCACCATGCGCTATGTACATGCACCCCTGCATGCACGTAGGCACTGCATGCCCCCACTTCACTACCTAGAATGTGTGCCACACACCGCACATTGAAACAAAACACTAAAACTGATGCTACGCCATGCACACTTATACGCATGCCATGATGAGGCCCCACAACCAACACTACACACATGCACGCCATGCTGGCACAAAAACACAGCAAAGAGAACACACAACACCCCACCTATTTCACCCAACACATCACACACACAAAACCACCACCCAACCCACACAACTCATCACACCACAACACATGAATCGATATGCAATGCTCAAACCCAAACACAAGACAACCCCTTCCCCAAAGCCGCTATAGCATTCTCCCCCTCACAAACACCATCACACCACAAATACAAAACACACCACCCTCGCAGTACCGCGCATTACACACACATACCACAACACACAAACCACATCCACACTACACCACACACACAGAGGAATATGGAGAGTCATGTTGGAGGCCATTTAAGTAGTCACAAAAACTGCTGTTTATAAGCATTGTACAACAAACATACGTTCAAAAAAAAACATAAAGAAACATTGTTTGCCTTTGTAAAGTTTGGTGTGTAAGTTCTATACTGTCCTCTGATTACTTTTAAAATCCATTTTGTGCTTGTGTAGTGTGCTGTGTGTGTCGTGTGTTGTGTGCTGTGTGGTGTGTGTGCTTTTTGGGAATAAGCATGGATCATCAATTAAATTGCTTTGTGCTTCATTGCTGCTTGAATCGTGGTTCTTCTCGCTTTTCTTTCTTTGTACTTTGCAACCCCTCTTTCCTCTTGCTGGTGCGCTGTAATGGAGTTTTTTTTGTTGCTTTTAACTGGATTACGACTAGGGTTTACTTCATTAAACGGTTCTGTTCGGCATGTTTCGTTGTTATTTACATGCTCATCTCGTTTCTTTTTTATCTCTTGTCATTTCTGCATACGCTCTCAATCTGGTACTGTATCGTGCGTTCCTCTCTCTTTGTCTGTGGCTATATGTCGCTCCATCATGTCCATGTATGAACCTAATCCCATGCTGTCATTACATAAGGCGGGTTGGGAACTAGCTTCGCGGTTGGGGACCAGGGACAACCAGGGAAACAGGCGGACCAGGGCCTCAAACGCTCTTCAGCTGTACTGAAAATTCCGGTATGGACACATCCCTTTTGTGTAAAATCCTATATGGAAGATTCCTAAATGGAACATTTATTCTATGGTCGACGTTCCTATGTGTGACCCATTCTTATATGTAACCCACATTCTACTATGTTTCAAATAAATCCTTACTGTCATGGCAACCATGTCCATATGTTGCTGACAGTGACTGTTATGTAACATTCCTGTCTCCTTCATGACATCTTCAGTGCTATGTAACTTACTGTGTTTTGAGAACTAGTCTGTCCAGCTTCGTACCCTACCCCCCTTTTTTACCCCTCGTTCTCTCGATGTCTTAAACCTTGTATTGTAACATTCCTGTTGGTTCTGACTTTTCCAAGGCTATGTACACACCGCCCTGTTTGATGAAGTCTTAGCGACCGTAACCATCCTGTCGGAGAATGTCCCCTTCAACTCGTATGTAACATTACTGCTTCTGACAAGTATTCCAGCTCGTATGTAACATTTCCTTATCTCTGACAATCCGTACTTCAGCGTATGTAAACATTCCTATTGTTTTGACAATGTCTCACAGCCCTGCGATGTACCATTCCATGGTCTGCACAATAGTCTCCCCCGCTGGGATGTACATGCTATTGTTATGGACAATGTCTACCAGCGGTATTTGTAACTTCCTATGCTTATTGAGAATGTCTTCAGCTGTATTCGTACATTCCTCATGTCTGACCCGAAACTCGGAGCCAGCGGTTTATGACATTGATCTATTGTTGAGACATGTTCTTCAGCTCTATGGAACATTATGTGTTCTGCGCCCAACATCTTCTCCTTTTCCCCCCCCTTTCCCCTGTTTGTGACATCCGGCAATGTTCCTTTTCTGATGTTTCATTGTTAACATATGTTTTGTTCTGTGTCTTGCCGCCCCCAACATCCTTACCATTCATTTTCGTTCTGTCCGTCTGCCTAGTAGCATTATTTTTTCTCGTGTAATGACCATGTACTCACGCCTTAATTTCTTTCTGTGCTCTGCCCCAGTCACTTTATTATACCTCATTTGTCTTTACGTAGTGGCACAGTATACTCCTTTCTTTCTGTGTCTGCAGTACTCCTTTCATTAAGGTCTTTCTGGTCGCCAGTACTCATTCATTCTCTTTCTGGTTCTGCCAGTAATCCTTCATTCTTTTCGGTGTCTGCCTATACTCCTTCCTTCATTCATTTCTTGTGTCTGCCCAAGTACCCCATCCCTCCTCAATTTCTTTCTGCGGTATCGCACACGTACTCCTTCTTGTTGCCAGCGTACTTACTCTCCTTCATGTTCTTTCTGGGCCTCTGCCCCAGTACTCACCTTCTTCATGTCTTGTCTGTGTCTATGCACACAATTCCTTCATGTCCTTCTCTGGCTCTGACATCGTCACTCAGACTCATTTTGTTCTGGCGTCCTGCCCAGTACTCATACTTCATTTCCTTTATGTGTATGCCGTTTACGATAAGTCATTTCTTTTGTGTCGTGCAGTCAATCCCTTCCCATTTCTTTCTTGTGTCGGCACACGTACCTCATTTCTTCATTTCTGTCTGTCGTCTGCATTAGTCGTACTCTTCATTTCTCTTCTGTGTCTGCCCCCCCCCCCCCCCTACCAGTACGCAATCCTTCATTTTTTTCACTGTGTCTGACCAGTACTCCTGTACCCTGCCATTTCTTTCTGTGTTCTGCCAGTTCTCCTTCAACCATGCCTCTTTCTGTGTCTCGCCAGTACTAATTCTTTCCTTTATGTGTCTCGCCAGTAATCTATTTCCCTCCACTCTTCTTTCTGTGTCTGACCCGTCCTCCTTCTCAGTTCTTTGTTATTTTTTGGATTCTTTATGATTTGCTCGTTAACCTTTGGTAACTTATCATTACCAGTCTGTTGATGTTTTCTGTGTGGTTAGTTGTGTAAAATTATTGGACTCATATCTTGTTGGTCAGGCATAATGGAATTCTGAAACAATAATTACGGATCCATTTGCCTTCGCCTGCTCGCAGTGCCCATGTTGCACAAGGTTTGCGACTGACGTATTCTAGCAATAAATGTTGCATTACTGGCTGATTGTACCGACATAGGTTGTTATTCGACACGGATGTGTTATTTCAGGTTGAATTTCCTGTATGGTTTTACAGAGGTTATGCCTATCAGGAGACTGTTTGGGGAGTGCGGGGGGGATGGGTGGGCGGGGGGGGCCGGGAACTGGCGGGGAACTCAGTTCAGACGCATTGATTTCCTCAAAGGATGTAAATAAATATTCAGAACAACAGCCTACCATTTCTACTGTCCCGGTCCGGGAATTCTTCATATTCAGCCGGACACTTGTATTTTATACAAAGTTGACACACCGTATTTATGGAACATCTTGCATGTTAAGCTGATGGACAAGTCAATATCTTAGTTAAAACATCGTCTCTTGTATTTCTTGTTTGGGATACCTATTCCCCCGGCCAATCGACCCTCTCTTTTTAATTTTTCTCAACAGTCTTTGAGTCCATGAAAACCAGTCGGCACTGTACAGATGGACAGTGGGCTTGGGGTGTTTTGTCACCCCCCCCTTGTGCAAGGTCACTCACATCTTAACCTCTTGACACGAGGCACATTCAGTGGCATGTTTTCGTCTGTTAATATCCCTACAGCCTGTCCAGCTGCTGCGGTATCGCCTTTATAGTCGTAGAATGTGATGATGCCACTCAACTGAACCACTTTCTTCCGTCTCTCTTTTTTTTTTTTTTTAACCAAAGGGCACACACTTTACGATGTTTTACTAACCCAGCAAGTCACAATATGCGACCCCTAAACATTTCCACATTGGAAAACGGACCCAATACGTACCGACGAAAACAAAAGAATCATGTAAACTCTGTTTAACCATAACGTTCAAGAGTCAGCGGCCTTATAGATGACCATCCCTGCCACTTTCCTCTAGTGTATTTTGTCAATGATGCTCTGCACTTATTTGGGCTAATGCCATTTTGTGCGGTCAGGTTCGCTACTCATATGCAAGGTCCCTCGATAGGTGGTGGTTGTAGAGTAGAACTCTCATGTCTATAAATGTTATTATAGCTGTCCGTGTCTTATCGTTATGTCAGTGAAAACTGTAAACACTTGGACTTTTTAAGCTTTGCCCGTGATTTGTATACACAAGTACAGTGTTCTCGCTGTTTTCCCACTTTATTTGCCCAGTGAGTGTGTTATTAGACGCGTCCACTTTTTGTGACTGTCCTTAAGGGATTATCTGTAGCTAGCCCAGGATTTATGATACCGTTAAGGGGCATTTTTTTTATATGACCCACACTGACAGAGAGAACGTGTCTATTGTGGCCTGTAATTGTCTGTGTGTAAATTGCTAACTGGTCTACCGTTTATCACATTATATCAAGATTACATGTGTAACTGGGCACTTCCTTACATGGCTGTGTGTGCTTCGGTAGACACTGGTCCCCTTGCCATGTTAATATCAATAAATGGATTGTACAGCTGTCCTCTTCATTTTACTAGCGCACCCTTAGCAACTGCCCGGACGCTTTTGGTGTTCAAGCAGTTGCACGTTTTCTCTAGTAAATCTAATGATAAATACTTGTGGACATATTATTCCCCCAGTCCCGCTGTCATTTGTTTTACAATAAATGGTGATTCTCAGTTTCCACCGTGCTTTACAGGACATAAGCGGAATGTACCTTGTATTATTAATATTTGCAATTAATATTTGTTTGAAGTCCCATGTTCTGTTGGGTACGATTAATGATGTGTAGTGATACCACTTTCTTAATATTGTTTTCTTCTGTCACATGGATGCTTCATGATGTCCTAGGTGGCAAGCTGAACTCCTTAGCAGCTACGTATGTCACTCCTACTATGACCTGTAGCCTTAGTGTGAGTTTTCCTTGTATGTTTTTTTTTATGTCTCTTTACTGATTTGACGTCTGACAGTCCTGCCCCAGCGTCTCTTGCAGTTACTCACGCGGACATAACATCACAACCACACAACAACCAAACAAAAGAAAGATAAGCAAATGAATGTGAAGCTGATATAATAGCATTAGATGGATATTATAAACTGAGCGGTTCAACCCAATTTTCATTCACTTTTTTTTGATGCTACCCTTTGCTAAAGCTTCAAGCTATGCTCGGGGGGGGGGGGGGGGGCGCCTGACCCATTGCAGTTTCAAACATAAAAGGTTTTAATTTTACAGATTCTTCTTGTAAGCAGTGTGAAACCGGAAACGGTAGAGAAATGTACAGACTAATTGATTTTCGAAACGGGATAATGCATTACAAGACACGGCAGAAAAGTCCCCGTTCTATTTGGCTCCTGGACTTGCCCAAGTAGAATAAACATGGAGAAAAATGTGAGCGATGGCCATTTCCCATTTTGTCCCCCCCCTTAATCATTTTTATGACGTTTAATATCGCTTGAAGACACAAGTGTTTTCTTTATCTGGCTGTCGTATGTTGTGTGCTTCTGTTCTTGTGTGTCTGATACTTTTTAAAAACGTAACTGACAAGAGCCGATTCCTTGATCTTACAGTAGTAAACGGAATGTACCACTATCTAATTCACAATGCCGAGCCTCTGAGATGATCCCCTGTGTTCCACTCCCTACCATGCCGACTTTCTGTTTGCGGTTGCTCTCCTGGTTGCCAGATGCTGTGTAGCACTCCAGCATATACAGGAACTTACCAGTTCTAAGCTGCCTTTGCCACTGG
>JADBJO010017555.1:12500-32500 GCA_016801955.1 Conus betulinus | reverse complement strand
AAGAGGGTTGTCGCTTATGTGACAGCAGCTACGATTGAGATGATCAGGCTTCAAAGGGCGAAAGAAATTCAGCAGTTATGTACAAGATCTGCTTGAAAGTCGAGGTGTAAATCTGATATCAGCGAGAGAGGTGGAGGTGAACAGGAACTTCAGCCATGGACAAATTGGGCCAGCAATGGCCACGCGATGATAACGTCACTGTGATTAGGAACGAAGACGTCCACAGATTACACTGGTGCCATTACAACGGGTGAAGTTAAAAAACCTAGGTAAGGTTTCAAAGGTTGGGGCCAATAGGCATCCCATGGGAGAATGGACTTCACCAGCAACAGGAGTTAAAGGGTGTTAACTGATGGAGGCAGGGGCTGCTGTTCTTCGCTGACAGACTCACGGATGAAGTGGACTGACTGGACTTTGATGTTTTAGATTCATCCCCAGTGTAGCTGTTGAGGACTGTATGATTTTTTTGTGTGCATTATTTGTCGTCCGTGTTGTTCTTGTGAATTGTCGGTGGGAGTGAGTGTCAATTTCATTTGTCCACGTTTACATTACAGGTTCAAAGGTGCAAATGTTAGACAATTTTAGTTTATGGTTCTTGCTGTCTCTGTCGCTCACGTACGTATACTCTCCTCCCTTCTCTCTCTCTCTCTCTCTCTCTCTCTCTCTCTCTCTCTCTCTCTCTCTCTCTCTCTCTCTCTCTACTCTCACCTACACACACACACACACACACACCACACACACACACTCTCTCTCTCTCTCTCTCTCTCTCTCTCTCTCTCTCTCTCGTGCACACCACACACACACACACACACACACACACACACACACACACACACAAGCATTGCCTGTCACATTAACAAAATGCGAAAGTCTGTAAAAGGGGTGGGGGGAAGGGAGGGGGGGGGGGGGTGTGGATGGGCCGGGTAGGACTGGCAGAAACGAAAGAGTTTTGTGCGTCAACAGAACCAAGAATCTGTGCTGTCTCAGAAACGAATCTTCCAAGCAGGAGAGTCAACAGAGATTGATTTGTTTCCCTTGGTGTGGTTTGCCTGCCTCACAATGCTATTCCAAATGACCCGACAGCCGCGCGGAGCGGAACCAGTTGCCTTTTTCCACCTCCTGCTCCCCCACTGTCTCTGTCCTCCTTTCTGTTATTTTTGTTGGTTTGTTTGCTGTTGTTTTTTTGTTTTTATTGGAGGGGGAGGCAGCTTAATATGAAGGGACCAGAAAGACACCTCTCCCCTGTCCTCGCCTCCACACCCCTACCCCCCCCCCCCCCTTTCATCCAATTTGGAGGGTGTTCCTATACCAGTGACTAAACAAGAAAAATGCCATGATCGTGTCCCACGCAGAAGCCTTCACTGCCATGAGGACTGGGGCCTTTGAAAGCAGTGCACGGTAGTGTTGCGTCTATCCTACTGTGCAATATATATCATGCCGTGCGTTGGAGTGCTGCGTGGTATTGTATGTATCATATTGTCTCGTATTCTTTTCTATTTTGGTAAGTTGCATTGTAACGTATTCTGTGTCGCTGTCCCAGCATAACTGGTGGTGTAACATTTAGTTTACCTTCTGCGACAAGAGTCTGAGGTATTCAGAGTGCAATGCCGTCCCTTTTCGTGGGTTTTGTTTGTTTGTTTGTTTTGTTGACTTACCAGATCAGTCCTTTGCTTCCCACCTCATCGTCCATACTGTGAGAATGAGAATACCGAGGTTGCCATCTACCAATGGGAAGTCGCTATTATTTCAAGTGCTTGGGGACCAGAACACTAATGGCTGAACCTAACTCATAAAGATTTCCTCTTTAAGAGAGAGTTTGTATTTGGTTCTTGTTGAAGATGAAGTGACTGTGAAACGGAAAGAAAAACAAATTAGCACCTAGACTGTTAACGTCGTATTTGTGTTTCGTGTCTGTCTCTTCTATTTATTACTAACATTGTATGTGTCAGGCTACGTGACTGGTCCAGTTCTGTTAACTTCACTGCGATTGAAAGGTGCAGAGCTTGATATTGACCTGTTGCTGTCTAACTCGCGTTGCTCCAATGCTGCTGCCTTTGACATTCCTTTGCACAACCACACCCACCGTGACAGTCTCATCATCAGCAGACCATAAGGAGCTTATGAATGCCTTGATTGCAGCAGTCACACAGCCGGGGACCCTGCCCTGTTGCTGCGCTACTGCAGAAGAAGCTTGGTTAGAAGATACAGCCGAAGCATTGAACCTGTGTATTTTCCAAGGGAGCCATGTCAGAGCTTCAAGGTGTACAAGAACCAGAACTCTGTGCTTAATTAGATTCTGAGGTTACAATGGGGATACAGACGTTGCTTCTGTACTACCAACATCACAGTCGTTTACACACGTGTTTAGTTGCGCCTTTCTGCTTAGAACCACTGAAGCAAAGCAGACTGAGTTAGATAATAGCTGGGACTGGAAGATACCAGTACAGAAAAGGCAATGGCGCCGATTCATATATATTTTCACGTTATAGTCTTTTTTTAAATTAAGAATTTTATTATGGATAATTCTTCTGCTGCAGTAGATTTATTCACTGACGTCAGTTACATGGTCCACAGTAATGGAACCAGGGCCGGATCAGTAACAGGAGAGGATGGGGGAGGGGGAATCTTCTCTTCTGAAATTCCGTAGCTACGTCAGGGTTGGCGGGAGGGGATGGTGGGATGTCGACCGTGCCCATATTCTCAAGGGAATAATTCAAAGAACTTTCTCGGCATACATTTTGTTTCAAGGAATCACATTCATACACGGCTAATACACAATAAACTGCGGAGGAATTTAAGTGGGTGCAAAAAAAAAAAAAAAAAAAAAAAAAAAAAAAATCTAGGAGCATTTAGCCAGCCTGGGGGGGGGGGGGGGGGGGGGGGGAGGGATGGAATTTGGAAACCTCACATCCCATCCTCACCTTCTCGTCAAGCTCTGAAAACCGTGTTTTATGGGCTGCTGTGGAAAAAACTGACGACTAGACAACATCTACAGAGTGTGACAGGAATGATGAAGCCTGGTCGTACGTTGGACCGGCATCTTTGATGCCGATGAAGTGGCTTCCAGAGAAGAGGCTTCATGTCCGGGGCCAGGCATTTCAGGCAGACCAGGTAGCACCTCGGTAAGGAAAGACTGGTGTGCCCAGGAAATCCTAAGAAATAGGCATGACCCATTCAGCCGTGCAAGGCCTGCAACATTTTGACCAACAAGTCTGGAATCTTCTGCTGGCCATCCAACGTCCACAAAAAAGACAATGATAACCACGGCAGTGGTATCTTAAGACAATGATGGTCAAAGTTATTTCTTGAAATACTATCCATTACTAACCATTGCATGTTTATTTTGTACCAATAAATCGACAAGACATTGATATCCACGGCAGTGGTATCTTGAGAAAAAGATGGTCAAAGTGATTTCTTGAAATACTGTCCACTACCAGCTACTCTATGTTTATTTCGTACCAAATTTTATCAACAAAAACATCGATTTCCAAGGTAGTGGTATCTTGAGGTATGGATGGTGAAAGTGATTTCTTGAAAATATCCATTACCAGCCACCGCACGTCTATTTTGTATATGCTGACATTTCTTATAACTTAGGTGATAGGCCTCAGAGAGAGACCATGGCCATGTATAAGAGAGCTGTGGTCATCAGGGCGGCGTTTAATGACAACGATGGCTAGAGCGATTTGTTGAGAAGGACACGTTCTTCTGCCAGCCGTCCCACGTCCATTTTGTTCAGGATTTTCGTTTAGTTCCAATTCGTCATTTCGTAAACAGTGGCAGATACATCTTGGGACGACGAAGATGGCCATGGCAAAAGTGATGTAATAATGAAGGCCGTATTTCAGACAAAAATGATCACAGTGACGTGTTGAGATGAACACGATCTTCTCCCAGTCATTCGACGTTCATTTCGTGTTTCGTACCAAGGGCAATGTACTAATGTAACACATGAATATCAACGACAAACGGCAGAACTGGATTTCCTTAGAGTGCTTACATCCTTCAAGAATGATTCAATGCAAAGTAGTTAGTTGTGATATCTTCGTCATGCTATTTCGCTCCTATTGTCCTCTCTGTCTTATTGCTTTGGTCAAGTTAAGCTGACAAGCACTTCCGTAGCCATCGTGCGACGTCCATAATAGTCGATTCAACGGTTTTCTTCATTTGAAAAACAAAATCCATAGAGAAACCTTATCGTCAAACATACAATCGGAAGGTGTTCACTGAATGATACCCCGACCTTGATATTAGACAGAAAGAAGCTATACGTCAATTATATCACTCCAGCATTGCAAAATATGCTAAGCCATCAGTTACAATGGATTTCCAGAATTTGGTGTATAAAGATAGGAAACAATACAGATTTACCCACTGGATGATAAAATGGGGGCAAAGACGGTAACGGCAGGGATAGGGATACTCAAGGCAATGTCTGCAGAAAAAGGAGAATCAAAGCCCTGCAGTATCTAGAGGTGAAGATGACCAATGCCATACCTTGGGACGAGCTCGGTATGGCAACAGCTTACGTCAAGTTACACTGCTAGGCGAATACTTAGAGACGAGATAGACATCTATGGTCATATCTTGCGACAAAAGTGGCGACGGCAATACGCAAGGTTGGCGGAACAATGTCTGAGAACAAGTTAAACCGCCAGGGCAATATTGCGGCACAACCATGACGGTGCTAGTAGTTTGGGCAAGGGAGTATCGTCAATCAGCACCGTAAGACAAGGACGGACAAGGTCATAACTTGGTGCTAGGCCGGTCAATGCAATGTCACGTGACGAGAATGGTCAAAGAAATATTTTGGGGGCAATGGCGTCCGTAACTAGATGCAAAGATACCCGAGACAATGTCTCACGATGAGAATGGCCATGACCATAACTTTGCGCATGAGGGCCAAGGCATGACCTTAGACGAAAACAGCCAAGGCGGTAATCTGGTGCAGGGATGGCCAGGTCGAAAACTTCATGCCAGAATTGCCTGACAACGACTCGGACGACAATGCCCAAGATGACAATTTCAGGCAGGGCTGACCAAGGCGATATTCCCATTCGTGAATGACCAGGCCAATGTACAGCTAAGCATTGGTTGTGTAAATGTCTGATGAACAAGATGGTCAGAGGAACATCTACCAGGCAAGGACAAACGGCACATTATCCTGGAATAGGACAACCGAAGCATTATCTTTGGACAAGGATGGACACGGCAAAAAATGGCCTACAGAGATGAAGAGTGACAGATCAATGAGTCGGAACAAGGACTGACTGTACAGACTCTCGTGACAAATGTTTTTTCGAGGCAGTATTTTGAGATCAGAATGACCAAGACAATATCTTGAAACAATAGTGAAGGTAATATCGTGGGGGACAAAGGTATGGCTTTTGCTGTATCTAGAGATAGTGATGGTGGGCATATATTAGATCGTACAGCAGTATAGTGTGACATAGATGCCAAGACAGCATTTTGAGGAAGGATGGCCAAAGCAGTATTTGGGGACATTGACAGCCAAGTCACTGTATTGGTTTTTGGATAGTTCATGTGGTCTCTTTGGATAAAGCTAGCCGTGGCATTATGTTGGTATAAAGGTACAACGCCAATCCTTGTCCCATGCCATGACAATGCCTCTTGAGACAAAGGTACATGAAGAGAAACAACAGACGGCGGTTCAATCAACCAGTGTCGAACCAATATTGCGAATGCCATTGCTCGCAGAAATGGCCATCTCAACACAAAAAAGACCCATTATGAAGTTATTTGCACGCTGATCTTATACACTACTTTATGTGCGCGCACTTGCCTCAAAGGCGAATATGCCTGGGATTCGAGTGAAAAATGGGTTAAGGCGTTCTGAGCTTGTAAGTGAATGAAACTTTGGCAGTGATCAGACTTGGACTCCAATGAAAATACACGTGGCGTTATTGATCATTGACTAACTGGGTCGTCCTCTCTGCCACACATGCACACACACGACAAAATCTTTGTACACTCTCCACTCAACTAATTTTGTGTATGTATAGAAGCGCTTCCTGTGCAATTATTTGTTTTTGAGTTAATAAATACGCTGTGATTGAATTCATAACTGAATCAGCGTCAGGGGAAAAATCCGTTTCGGAAGGGAAGTAAGTCACATACGGGTTGTCTACTCCTTTTCTGGAAAGCCATTCCGGCAGGGTACCTGCCAGCAATACAGACGGAAGAGATCATGCAACGAATCGCGGCAGAAATATAATCCAACTCCGCTGTCAGCATTGCGACAGGTTTGGCAATGCTTGAGCCAGTATAGCTCAAACCTTCAGGCCTTGAGCCAGTATAGCTCAAACCTTCAGCTTTGGGCCAGTATAGCTCAAACCTTCAGGCTTTGAGCCAGTATAGCTCAAACCTTCAGGCTTTGAGACAGTACAGCTCAAACTTTCAGGTCTTGAGCCAGTATAGCTCAAATCATCAGGCTTTGAGCCAGTGTAGCTCAAACCTTCAGGCTTTGAGCCAGTATAGCTCAAACCTTGAGGCCTTGAGCCAGTATAGCTCAAACCTTCAGGCTTTGAGCCAGTATAGCTCAAACCTTCAGGTCTTGAGACAGTATAGCTCGAACCTTCAGGCCTCAAATTTTGCTAGGTCTATGGGCTCTGTTTCAAGTAAAGTGGCGGAGCACAAAACCATGAGTGGAGGAAATTGGAAAATTGGTTTTGTTGAATATGCTTGTCTATGATAAAAAAAAGGGGGACGTTCGAGTGTACCGACGATCTATAATCGTACATCTGTGTCGGTGGGGCACAATAACGACGTATTCAGGACAATACACTACTATTCTCCTGCTGTTTCCGTCTGAATGCTACCAGAAGTGTTATTTACCAAGAACCTCCCACTAACTCATTTTTTCCCATTCGATTTACTGGCATTTGTGCCTTCATAACAGAATGCACGCACATAAAGCAAGGTGAAAGGACAGAAATGAAAATGATTTCATAATGTGTCTTTCGTGTTGAAAAAACCACGTCTGTGGGCAATGGCTTTCGTAATATTGGTTCAACAATGGCTCAATATTGCCTCAACAATGGCTGAATGTTGACTCAAAAAAAACGGCTCAATGCTGGCTCAACAATGGCTCGATACTGCCTCAAAAATGGCTCAATATTGGCTCAATGCTGGCTCAACAATGGCTCGATATTGGCTCAAAATGGCTCAATATTGGCTCAACAATGGCACAGTATTGGCTCAATATTGGCTCACCGATTGCTCAATATTGGCTCAGCAATGGCTTAGCGATGGCTCAATATCGTTGATTGATCCTGCGTCTGATATCATCTTCAGCAGTTTTTCGGGACAAGGGTTGGCACAGCCATTGGGACAAAGGTACCTCAGGCAGATTCTGGGAGGATTGGCACGGCAATATTTTGGGACAACATCACCATGGCAATATCTTAGGGCCAAGGCACGCTGGTGAGTATCTGGAACAAGGATGCCCTATGCAACATTTCGGGACAAGGACTACCACTACAATGTCTCTGGACAAAATGCACCATAATCAGTATGCTGAGTCAAGGATTACAACGGCAACAGCTTCGCACACATATTGCCACAGCAATGTCTGGAGCAATGAAAGCCATGGTAATGTCTTGTAGAAACGGTACTATAGGCACTATTTTGAGACAAAGATTGACACGGCAAATCCTTGGGGCAAGGACTGCCATAGCAATTCTTGGACTTGTTTGGCATGGGCAGACCTCGGAGGGAAAGATTAACGACGCAGTATTTACAGACAGAGGTACCCGGGCAGTGTACTGGCGCAAGAATTGCTTAGGCCAAACCCTGGAAGCGATTCAAGCTCTTATCAATGTCTTTCAGTACAGATACAGACTTTTCATGATATACATGTCGCCTTACGCTGAACATCATATACATGTCTTTTGCTGTTTAACCCAAACCTGCTTTACGATGTGCATAAGACCAACATGCATATGCTTGTATATGAGCGTATGTACGTCCGCATGTGCATATGTACGTTCATGATACGTGTATGAGAGGGGTTCATTGTGTGCGTGTGTTTCTTTACGAACGTCATGGCATATTTTATACATGTACTGCTTTGTGTTTAAGTTTATGTAAAATATGTTATCTTCCATGTCCCATCGAGGGGGTTAAAGATTAAATAATTTTCATTTGAATTGTGTGTGTGTGTGTGTGTGTGTGTGTGTGTGTGTGTGTACAACCAGTGTGCACTAAGGGGACAGGGTCACTAGGTGAACAGGGCCACTAGGGGAACAGGGTCACTAAGGCACAGGGACACTAAGGGAACAGGGCCACTAAAGGAACAGGGCCACTTAGGGAACAGGGTTACTAAGGGAACAGGGCCAATAAGGGAACAGGGTCACTAAGGGAACAAGGACACTAAGTGAAGAGGAACACTGAAGGAGCAGGGACTCTAAGCAAACAGGGACACTAAGGTAACAAGGACACTAACGGAACAGCGACAGTAATGGAACAGGGACACTAAGCGAACAGCTTTACTGAGGGTACAAAAAGACTTAGGGAAAAGAGACACTAAGGGACAAGAGACACTAAGGAAACAGGGCAAGTAAGGCAGCAGGGACATTAAGGTAAAGGGATCACTAAAGGAAAAAGGACACTAGGGAACAGGGGCACAAATGGAACAAGGCTACTAAGGGGAACAGGGCCACTAAGGGAACAGGACAACTGAGGGGAACAGGGCCACTAAAGGAACAGGGCCGCTAAGGGAACACCAACACTAAGCAAACAGGAACACTAAGGGAACAGAGACATCAAGGGAACAGGAATACCAGAGGAAAAGGGACACTAAGGGAATAACGGCAATAGGGAACAGGGCCACTAAGGAAATGACGGTACTGGGGAACAGGGCCACCAAAGGAACAGGCACATCAAGGAAACAAGGCCACTAAAGGAACAGAGACACTAAGGAAAAGGGGCCAATAAGGGAACAGAGAGACGCTTGAGTGAATTGGGCCATTAAGGGAAAAGGACACTAAGGGAACAGGGCCACTAAGGGGACAGGGACACTAAGGGAACGGGAACAGGACAACTAAGGGAATAGGAACACTTTCTTAACAAGGCCACTGAGGGAACACGACCGCGAAGGAAACAGAGACACTATGGAAACAGGACCCATTGGACCAATTAAGGAACAGGGACACAAAGGGAACAAGGACACTAACGGAACAGGGACAGTAAAGGAAACAGGAACAATAAGGAAATAAGAACACTTACGGAACAGGGACATTAAGGGAACAGGGACATTAATGGACATGGCCACAAAGGGAACAGGGACAGTAAAGGAACAAGGACACTAAGGGAAAGGGACTCTAAGGGAACAGGGCTACTAAGGGAACAGGGTCACTATGGGAACAGATACACTAAAGGAATAAGGACCGTAGGGAAACAGTGCCACTAAGAAAATAAGGAGTGTAAAAGAACAGTGTCACTATGGCAATAGGGACACTAAGGGAACAAGGACACAAGGAAACAGGGACAGTAATGGAACAGGGCCACTAGGGGAACTTGGACACTAAGGGTACAGTGGCACCAAGGGAACAGGGATAAAAGGGAACAGGGACTTTAAAGAAACAGAACCACTAAGGGAACAGGACACTCGGGGAACAGGGACACCAAGGGAACAGGGATGGTAAGGGAAAAGGGCCACTCAGGGAACAGGGACTCTAAGGGAAAAGGGCAATAAGGGAACAGGAACAGTAAGGAAACAGGGATACTATGGTAATAGGGACAGTAAGAGAACAGGGACATTAAGGGATCAGCTACCAAAATCCTATGGAGACAGGGACACTAAAGGAGCAAGGACACTAACGGAACAAGGACACTAAGGGAACAGGGACTCTAAGGGAACAGAGATACTAAAGGAACACAAGGACACTAAGGGAACAGGGACATTTAGGGAACAGGGACACTAAGAGAACGGGGCAACTAAGGAAACGGAGCCACTAAGGGAACACGGCCACTAAGAGAACAATAGACACTAGGGAACAGGGCCACTAAGGGAATAAGGACACAAAAGAAACAGGGAACCAAAAGAACAGGGACCCCAAAGGAAAAGGGAAAAGAAGGGAACAGGTATGCTATGAAAACAGGGCAACTAAGGGAACAGGGCCACTGAGGGAACAAGGACATTAAGGGAACAGGTATACTAAGGGAATAGGGACACTATGGAATCTGAGCCACTAAGTCAGCAGGGCCACTAAGGGAACGGGGACACTAAGGCAACGGAGACGCTATGGGAACAGGGGCACCAAGGGACCAAGGACACTAATGGAACAAGGACACCATGGAAACAGGGACACTAAGGGAGCAAAGACACTACGGAAACAGGGACACTAAGGGAGCAAGGACTCTATGGAAACAGGGACACTAAGGGGCAAGGACACTAGGAAAACAGATCTTTGAACTGAACAGGATCAGGAAAGGAACAGGGACACTAAGAACACAAGGACATTAGGGAAATGGAACTCTGGGGAACAGGGACACCATGGAAACAGGGACACTAAGGGAACAGGGACAGTAAAAACACTGACACACTATCAAAACAGGGACATTAAGGAAATAGGGGCCACTGAGGGAAAAGGGCAACCAAGGGAACAAGGACAGGGAAGCATGGGAACAGGAACTCTAAGGGAACAGGGCCACTAAGGGAATAGGGACATTAAGGGAACAGGGAACGTAAAGCAAACTGGGGCACTAAGAGAACAGGGACATTAAGGGAACAAGTATACTATGGTAACAGGGCCACTAACAGAACAAGGCCACTAAGAGAACAAGGACAGTGAGAGAACAGGAACGCTAAGGGAATAGGGCAGCAAGGACACTAGGGGGGCAGGGACACGATGAGATCAGGGGCACTAATGGAACAGGGACACGAGGGGAACAGGGACACCATGGGAAAGGGGACAATAAATGAACAGAAACACAAAGCGATCAAACACTCTAAAGGTATAGGGCCTTTAAGGGAACAAGGCAACTATGAAAACGGGGTCACTAAGGGAACAGGGCTACTGATGGAACAGGGCCACTACGAGAACAGTGACACTAGGGAACAGGGTCACTAAGGGAATAGGGACACAAAGAGAACAGGGAACCGAAAGGAACGGGGACCCCAAGGGAACAGTGACAAAAAGGGAACAGGTATACTATGGAAATGGGGCCATTAAGGGAACAGGACCACTGAACAGGAATACTAAGGGAACAGTGCAGCAAGGACACTAGGGGAACAGGAATACTAAGGGAACAAGGATACTATGGAATCTGGGCCATAAGTCAACAGGGCCACTAAGGAAATAGGGACATCATGCAACAAGGACACTATGGGAACAGGAAAACTAATGGAACAGGGACAATAAGCGAACAAGGACACCAAGTTAACAGGGACAATAAGGTAGCAGAGACACTAATGGAACAGGGACACTAAGGGCACAGGGACACTATGGGAACAGGTTCACTAAGAGAACAGGGACATTGAGGAAACAGAGACTCTAAGAGAACAGGGACAGTAAGGAAAGAGGGCCACTAAGGGAACAGGGCCACTAAGGGAACAGGGCCAGTAAGGAAACAGTGAAAATAAGGGAAGGAGGACAGTAGGGAAAAGGGACACTAAGGGAACAGGGATACTAAGGAAATAGGAACACTAAAGGAAAAGGCACACTAAAGGAACAGGGACACTAAGGGTGCAGGTACATTAGGGAAACAGGGTCACGAAAAGAACAGTGACAGTGAGAAAACTGAGAGAATAAGAGTACAGGGAAACAGAGGAAAACATATATAATAAGGGATCAGAGACAGTAAGGGAACAGAGCCACTAAAGGAACAGTGCCGCCATGGAAAGACAAACACAAAGGGAACAGGGACAGTAAGGGGACATGGACTTTAAGAAAACAGGGCCACTAAGGGAACAGGGCCATTAAGGGAACAGGGCCACTAAAAGAACAGGGACTCTAAGGGAACAGGGCCACTAAAGGAACAGGGACACTAAGGGAACAAGGACACGAAGGTAATAGGGACAGCAGGGGAACAGGGACAGTAAGTGAACAGGATCACGAAGGAAGCAGGGACACCATGGGAACAGGGACCTTAGGGGGAAAGGGACAGTACGAAAATAGACTCTAAGGGAACAAAGACACTAAGGTAACTGGACCACTAAGGAAACAGGGCCACTAAAGGAACAGGGAAACTAAGAGAACAGGGACGCTGAGTGTACCGAGCCACTTAGGAAACATAGACACTGATGGAACAAAAACACTAAGGGAATAAGACCCTTAAGGGCTCAACACCACTAAGGGAACAGTCACAATAAAGGGGAACAGGGCCATTAAGGGAAAAATGCCATTAAGGGATCAGGGACACGAAGAAAACAGGGCACTAAGGTAGAAGGCCACTAAGGCAACAGGGTTTCTAAGCGAACAGGGCCACTAAGGGAACAGGGCCACTAAAGGAACAGGGCTACTAAGGGAACAGGGCAACGAAGGGAGATAGGGCTTCTAAGCGAACAGGGCCACCAAGGGAAACAGGCCACTAAGGGAACAGGACTACTAAGGGAGCAGGGCCACTAAGGGAACAGGGCCACGAAGGGAAGCAGGACACTAAGGGGAAAGGGCCACTAAGGGACAGGCCACTAAGGAACAGGGACACTAAGGGTGCAGGACTGTTAAAGGAACAGGGCCACTAAGGAAACAGGGCCATTAATAAAACAAGGACACTAAGGGAAATGGGACACTAGGGAACAGGGACAATATGGAAACAGAGACACCTAGGGAACAGAAACACTAGAGAACACGGAATCTAGCCACTGAGGAAATGTGGACACTGACGGAAGAGGGACACTAAGGGAACGGGACCATTAAGGGAGCATGGACACTAAGGGAACAAGAACACTAAGGGAACAGGAACACTAAGGGAACAGGGGCACTAAGGTAATGGAGCCTAGCCACTGAGGAAACATGGACACTGTCGGAACAGGGACACTAAGGGAACAGGGTCACGATGGGAACAGGACCACTAAGGGAAGAGGGTCACTAACAGAACAGGGCCACTAATTAAACAAGAACACTAAGGGAAATGGGGACACTAGGGAACAGAGGGACAATATGGAAACAGGGACATAATTGAACAGGGACACTAAGGAAACTGAGACTCTAGGGGAATAGGGACACGACGGGAACAGGGACACTAAGGGAACAGGGACACTATGGGAATAGGGAAAATGAGGGAACAGGGACACTTACTTAACAAGGACACTAAGGGATGAAGGACACTAAAGGGTCACGGTCACGCAGTGGCAAAAGGCAACTATGGAAACAGGGCCACTAAGGGAACAGGAACAGGGCCACTAAGGGGAACAGGAACACTAAGGGAACAGAGCGACAAAGGGAATAGAAACACTAAGGGAACAGGGTACTTAAAGGACAGAGCCACTGAGAGAACAAGGCCACTAGGGAACAGAGCCACTAAGAGAATAGGGACACTAAGGGAACAGGGAACTTAAAGGAACAGAGACACTAAGGGAAAAGGGACACTAAGGGAATAGGGACACTAAGGGAACAGGAAGTCTAAAGGAACAGGGACACTAAGGGAACAGGGACACTAAGGGACCAAGGACATTAAGGAAACAAAGACACTAAGGGAATAGGGCAGCAATGAGACTATGGAAACAGGAACACTACAGTACAGGGACACTAAGAGAACAGGAACACTACAGGCACAGGGACAGAGAGGAAGCGACACTAAGGGAACAGGGCATTAAGGAAAAGAGCCACTAAGAGAACAAGGACATTAAGGAAACAGGGACACTAAGGGATATGGCAGCATGACACCATGGGAACAGGAACACTATAGGCACAGGGACAGAGAGGAAAGGGACACTGAGGGAACAGGGACATTAAGGGAAAAAGAGCCACTAAGAGAACAAGGACATAAGGGAAAAGAGCCACTAAGAGAACAAGGACATTAAGGGAAAAGAGCCACTAAGAGAACAAGGACATTAAGGAAACAGAGACTTTAAGGGAGTATGGCAGCAATGACACTAGGGGAACAGGGACACTAAGGGAACAGGGACAGTAAGGAAAGGGACACTAAAGGAACAAAGGGACACCAAAGAAACAGGGGCACTAAGGGAATAAGGACTCTATGGTGGCAGGGACACTAAAGGAACAAGGACAGTAAGGGAACAGGAACAGTGAGGGAACAGGGACAGGAATGCAACAGGGACAATGTGGGAACAAGGACTGCTAAGGAACAGTGACAGTAAGGGAACAGAGACACTACAGTAACAGGGACACGAAGGGAACAAAGACACTCAGCGAACAAGTACACTATGGAAACAGGCCCACTAAGAGAAAAAGACCACTGAGAGAACAATAACACTAGTGGGACAGGGACACTCAGGGAACAAGGACACTATGAAAACTGGGCCATTCAGGGAATAGGGACTCTATGGAAACTGGAACTAAGGAACAGAGACACCATGGAAACTGGGCCAGCAAGGGAACGGGGACATTATGGAAACTAGGCCACTAAGTGAAAAGGGACATTATGAAAACTGGGTCACTAAGGGAACAGGGACACTATGGAAATTGGGCCACTAAGGGAACAGGGACACACTATGAAACAGGGACAATGAGGGATAACTATTACTGCTATGAACACTTACATAGCATCTATCCTGGGCTAGTGACCTAAGCGCTTTACAATCCACACTCGTTTACACAACGGGCTGCCTACTGGGTAATGCCAACTTAGGAGCTGCCAGCTGGCGTTTCATTCAGTCCTTTCCCGTGTCATCCAGTCAATAATGTTCACTCGATTTCCTTACTTTCTTCATTCTTTCCATTTCTCACGCAGGGTGCATGCTATGTGCAACGTGTCATCCGTAACGGCGGCCAAACTGGTCTCCCCTTCCGAAAGTTGGTGATGGGATGTTAGTGTGTGCAAGATGTTATGCGTGCGTTCACACGTGTTACCACGGTTTATAGTCTCATTCTGTATGGGAAATAGAGTCAGAACCAATGTTCACTCCAAGGGAAAAATCACCTTGTACCAAAGTGGCCCAGTGGAGATTCGAACCCGCAACCTCAGGATCACCAAGATTGCGAGTCCGGCGCTCCACCACTGAGCTATTCCGGCCACTAAGGGATCAGGATCTATAAGGTAACAGGGATGCTACGGTAACAGGGACACTAAGGGAACAGGGACACTAAGGAAACAGGGACACTATAAGAACAAGAGCAGTAAGGGAACAGGGACAGGAAGGAAGCAGGGACAGAAAAGGAACAGAGACACTAAGATAATAGGGACACTATAGAAAATGGGCCACTAAGGGAACACGGACACTGAGGGAAGATGGAAACTAAGAGAACAGGGATACTAAGGAAACAGGGACGCTAGTGAAACAGGGACAGTAAGGGAACAGGGGCACTAAATTAACAGGGACACTAAGGGAATAGGGACACTGGGGAAACAGGGACACTAAGGGAACAGGGATACTAAGGGAGCAGGGACACTCAGGTCACAGGGGCACAAAGGGAACAAGGACACTACGGGAATACGGACACTGAGGAGACGAGACCATTAAGGGAACAGGGATACTAAAAGAACAACGTTACAAAGGGGAAAGGGACACAATGGCAACAGGAACACTAAGGAACAGGAATACTAAAGGAACTAGGGCCACTATGGGCACAAGGACAAGGACACAAAGACACTAGGCATCTGGACACTAAGGAAACAGGGGCACCAGGGAAACAGGGACTCCAAGGGAACAGACCATTATATGAACAGGGATACTGAGGAAGCGGGGACACGAAGGAAGCAGGGACAAGAAGGGTACAAAGACAGTTTGGGAACAGTGTCAAAAAGGGAACAGGGACACTAACGGAACAAGACCAGTAAGAGAGCAGTGACACTTAAGGGAACAGGGACACTAAGGAAACAGCGACACTGTGGGACCTGAGTCACTAAGGGAACAGGGCCACTAATTAACAGGGACACTAAGGGAAGAGGGCCACCACGGGAACAAGGATACTAAGGGAACAAAGACACAGGGACAAGAAGGGATCAAGAACTATACGGTAAGAGGGACACTACAGTAACAGGGACAGTGAGTAACAGGGGCACTGAGGTAACAGTGACACCAAAGGAACAGGGACACGAAGGGAACAGGGACTCTAACGGAATAAGACCTCTAAGTGAGCTGTTACTCAAAGGGAACAGGGATACTAAGAGAACAGGGACACTAAGGGACCAGGGCCCACTAAGATAAGGTAAAAGAAACTAAGGGAAATGGGCCACTAAGGGAGCAGGGCCGCTAAGGGAACAGGGACACTACATTAACAGGGACACTAAAGGAACAGGAGCAATAAGGGATTACTATTACTACTATGAACATTTACATAGTGCCTATCCTGGGCTAGAGACCAAGCCCTAAGCGCTTTACAATCCACACTCGTTTACACAGCAGGCTGCCTACCTGGGTAGTGCCGACTGAAGACCTGCCATCTGGCGCTTCATTCATCCAGTCAATATCGTTCACTCGATTTCCTTACTTTCTTCATTCTTTCCATTTCTCACGCAGGATGCATGCTATGTGTAACGTGTCATCCATAACAGCGGCCAAACTGACCTTTTCTTCCGAAAGTTGGTGATGGGATTTTACGTGTGTGCAAGATGTTATGTGTGCCGTTCACGCACGGAACCTTGGTTTATAGTCTCATTCGAAGGACTGTATGGGAAATGGAGTCAGAACCAATGTTAATTTCAAAGGAAATTTCACCCTGTACCGAAACAGCCTGGCGGAGATTCGACCCCCCACAACCCCATGATCACCAAGATTGCGAGTCCAGCGCTCTACCACTGAGCTATTCCGGCCACTAAGGGATCAGGAACTGTAAGATAACAGGGATGCTACAGTGACAGGGACGGTAAGGAACGGGGACACTAAGGGAAGAGGGACACTAAGGGAACAGGCACACTAAGGGAACAGGGACACTAAGGGAACAGGGCCACTAAGAGAACAAGCACATTAAGGAAACGGGGATACCAGGGGAATAGGGCAGAAACAACACTCGGAAAACAGGGACACTACAGTAGCAGGGACAATAAGGAAAGGACACTAACGGAACAGGGACACTAACGGAACATGGATACTAAGCGAACAGGGAAACTAAGGGAACAGGGACACTAATAGAACAACTACGGTAAGGGAACAGGAACAGTAAGGGAACAAGGACAGGAAGGGAACAGGGACACTGTAGGAACAGGGACTCCCTGGGAACAGTGATAGTAAGGGAACAGGGCCACTACAGTAACAGGGACACCAAGGGAACAAAGACACTCAGGGGTCAAGTATACTATGGAAACAGGGCCACTAAGAGAACAAGGCACAGAGAGAACAAGGACAAAAATTTGGGACAGGGAATCTAAGGGAACATAGACACTATGGAAACTGGGAACAAAGACTATGGAAACTAGGAATTAAGGGAACAGGGACATTATAGAAACTAGGAACTAGGGGAACAGGGACTCTATGGAAACTAGGAACTAAGGGAACAGGGACACTATGGAAACTAGTAACTAAAGGAAGAGGGACATTATGAAAACTAGGAACTAAGGGAACAGGAACATTATGGAAACTGGGTCACTAAGGGAACAAGGACTCTATGGAAACTAGGAACTAAGGGAACAGGGACTCTATGGAAACTAGGAACTGAGGGAGCAGAGACATTATGGAAACTAGGAACTAAGGGAACAGGGACATTATGGAAACTGGGCCACCAAAGGAACAGGGACACTATGAAACTGGGCCACTAAAGGAAGAGGGACGCTATGGAAACTGAGGCACTAAGGGAAGAAGGAAACTAAGAGGACAAGGATACTAAGGGAACAGGGGCACTAAGGGAACAGGGACAGAAAGGGAACATGGACACTGAATTAACAGGGACACTAAGGCAATAGGGACACTGCGGAAATAGAGACACTAGGGGAACAGTGACATTTAAAGTGAACAGGGACACTCAGGGCACAGGGTCACAAAGGGAAGAAGGACACTACGGGAACAGTGCCACTGAGTGAACAGGGCTACCACGGACACTGAGGAAACAAGACCATTAGGGAACAGGGACACTAAAAGAACAATGCCACAAAAATAAAAGGGACGGTCTAGAAACAAGGACACTAAGGGAACAGGGGAACCAAGGGAATAGGGACTGCACGGGAAAAGACCATTAAGTGAACAGGGACACTGAGGAAGCAGGGACACTAAGGGAATAGGGATACGAAGGGAACAGGGACACGAAGGGAACAAGGACAGTTTGGGAACAGGGCCAATAAGGGAACAGGGACACTAACGGAACAAGACCAGTAAGGGAGCAGTGACACTAAGGGAACATATATTCTGCAGGGGGTTGCGTGCAGTGTGGTGGATGTTTATGTGTATGTGCGTGCGTGCGTGTATGTGTGCGTACACGCGAGCACGTTTGTTTATGGTGCGTGCGTGCGTGCGTGCATGGTTGAAACCACACACCCGGAAATGACGGAAGCAGGAATTCAATCTCGCTGTTTGTCTGGAGATCCTGAAATCACGAGATGTCCTGGTCAATTTTTTTTTCGCAGAACGTTCGGTAAAACGGCGTCCTGATTACTCTGCCCGACCAGATTTTTCTTCTCTGAACAGATAATTCCTTTGTCATTTTGCTGAGAAATGTACAAATACTGCTTCGGCCAATAGTCACAATACCAGTCGCTGAGCCTAATGAAGATACGTCTGCGACCGATGAGAGTGTTCACAAATTTCGTTTTCACATGCCATCATGCAGCAGAGGCTTCTTCCGTGTAGTAACCACGCACCTTTATATCAATTGAGGTGAATCGATTCTTTCTCACATAAAATTACTTTGAAAGCCGATTCATCAGTATACTTGGCATAGACTCGTTCTCTCTTACTAATTTCTCCGATGTTTCTGCGCATGTTGTCAAAAACACAGCTAGCGTCATTTCGCGCGCTGAATTTAACAAGATTTGTCGCGCTTTCATCGGGTTTCCCCTCCGAAGGTTGTAGTCCGCAAGCCTCAAGAATATTTTCTCGATTTAAAGAGAATGTTTGTCATATTCGTCCTATTTTAACCAATCGTGGGAACAAAGAAACGCATACGAAACCGTATAGGTAAACAGGTCTTGAGGTCTATATATTTGACGAAAAAAAAAAAGAGAGAAATGTTAGAGTATTACCCTAACTAATTACAAATACAAATACATTCGTTGCGATTAAGTGCTAGTTTATGGAGGCTGAAAAGTCACTTTAAATGTGCAATTTGTGATTCCTGGTTCTTTATTTGTTTGAGAACACACCAGTCGGTTAATTTAGTAGGCAAATGGACTAGTATTGTTCAGTCTGTTGTTAAAATCTATTGTTTTATAAATATGACAGATTTCATCTTGGTTTATTTTTGCAAAGCAGACACGCCTACTGATCTTAAAACTCTTATTTTTCACGCCAGGTCTATCCTTAAGTGTGTTACCCCACTGTATTATTATAAGGTTTGATTAGAACCTGTTTCAGAAAATGTAAACAAAAATGATCACATTTCACATGACTGTTTTCGCTTCAACTAGACATTTTGCCCAGAATTTAAGTAAATGTATTGAGTTTTCTTTTAATTTGACTGTTCAAGACTTACACCGTACATAACAAGTGTGGGGTTCAAGGTTTAAATCCAAGAATTATTTTGTAAATTCACAGTTTACATCTATGAGGTATCATACCTGTTGCAACATTAACCTCCACGCCATTCTTATGCCACTCTCACCCCTTCGTCCTGAGATTCAGGACTGCAGGCTGAACTTTCTGTAGGAAAGAAAAACACAAAAAAACCACGACCACCAAGTGTTGGGTTGAAATTTTAAAAAGTCTAGTTTTCCTATAAAAGGAGTTCTTCTAACAGCAGATGTGCAAATTCTGGTCACCACAA
>JADBJO010017555.1:0-7500 GCA_016801955.1 Conus betulinus | reverse complement strand
ATTCTTTGTTGTGTTCTGTTATCCTATGACTTGACAGGGTAGCAACACGAAATGCTGTCGGAAAAAAACATGAATAGAAGTGAGTGTTAAAGGAAGTGGCCTTCAGAAAAAAAAAATTATTCTGTGACTTCACTAGTTATGAACGTCATGATGAAAAAGATGTTTATTCTAATGTGGTTTGCGAGAAGAGGGAGATTTTTGACGCTATGGATAATAAGCTCCCAGAGTGAGCGACAGAGACTTGAAAAATGTTAGTTTTTTTTTTGATATGGATGAGTATTTAATTCACTCTTGATATGAATACTGAATTGTTGTGTGTTGGAAAACAAGAGTGTGTGGAAATATTTCCCTTTCATATATTGAAGTAGTTGAATCTTTTGAAAAAAAAAAAAAACAAAACTTATAAAATCTGGTGACTATATGAAATGAAATGAACATTCTTGTCGAAGAAAAAGAAATGAATATTTGTGACAGACGAAAGACATTCATATTTTGATGAAAAGTTATCATTAATTGTGTGTAATGAATTGTAATGTTTATTGAAGTGGATCTAGGTCGGAATCCTTTCCCCAATTTGGAGAACTAGAACTCCGAAAGGTTTATATTGAAATCCTTTCCTTGTAGTGCTGTGTTTCCGGAAAAGGGAATGTTGTAGTTTTATGACTCCGAAAAAAGGGAATGTTGTAGTGTTGAAGACAGAATTTGCTGATGTTTGTCCCAAGTTCTAGGAGAATGTAATGTGGCTATATAAATATGAATATAGTCGTGATTGTAATGAATAGTAGCCATGATAATCAAGGTAGTTAATCAGTTTTCCCCCCAGGTAGAAGAGTTCCCTGGATTGAGGGGGACTGGCTGCTACTGTTTGAGGGTCAGGGCGTAGCTGTGTCTATCCCCTTGTTCTCCGCTTTCTGTCGGCGTGGAGAGGCCGGCCTGAGTGCCGACAATCTACCATACCTGCCACTGCGCCCGGGACCGACTACCCGCTGAGCCAGTTGGGCTGGAGACGCCGCTGCTGCCAAGCCAGAGCGCCGCTCCAGAGTTCTGAACCAGCGACCTGTTGGGTAGGCCGTCGCTGCGTTGTGTGTGTTGTGTGTGTGAGCCACAGCTACTATGTGAGACTGTCACTTTGTCGCCGGCAGAGACGCCCGTGAGTGTAGTTGTGTTGTGTGTGTGTGTGTGTGTGTGTGTGTGTGTGTGTGTGTGTGTGTGTGTGTGTGTGTGTGTGTGTTTAGCCACAGCTCTGCGAAGTTCGCAAGACCTGTGTCGGACTGGACGCTGCAGTCGTCTTCATCTTCATCGTCTCGTCGTCTTCGTCTTCTTCATCGTTTTCGTCGTCGTCGTCGTCGTTATCGTCGTCGCTTTTGTCGACGTAGAAGAGCTAGTAGATGGTCGTTATATATAGATATATTTTGTGTCGTGCGTCCTATTTGGCGTGCTTGAAGTATTAACATATACATATATAGTTCTGTTGTACGCCTTGTGGTTGGTATGCCGACTATTGATGATCTTGCATTTATTTGTCTGATGGCTCAGGCAGCATAAAACAAAAAAAGTATTGTTCTGTTGCCTGGCTGTTAATGTTCGGGTGAGTGGGGTGTGTGAATGTCAATGGAAAAAGTCTTGCATGCATCCATAATTTCTGTGTGACAGTCAGACAGTCAGATAGCTGCTGACTATGCTTTGCATCTTTTTTGTTTGTTTGTTTGTTTGTTGTTTTTTTTTAATCTTTGAGAGAGGATTCTTGGGAAGAAAAAAAAGCGCGCTAGGAAGGTTTGGGTGGCAGACATCGTATGTCAGTGGCTGACAGCGAAAGAGAACATTAGTTAATAAAAAAAAAATTTAAAAAATTAAAAAAAAACAAAAAAAAAAACACTGGAAACTCCGATCCAATACCTAAATGGAAACGTGATAGTGATGCAGACTACAAACTCACTAGATTTGAAACGGGGAGAAGATTCGTGTGTATGTGTGTGCTCTTGATATTGTTATTATGTATCATTTAGTGTTTTCATCATTTTATGAGATTTGACTGATTTGACATTCTGCTTTTCTTCTGGATCTCTTCAAGTACTGCCCCGTCCCCTCCCGCCCCACGGATGTGTGTGTGCGCGCATTTTTTTCCCGTTTCGTTTCTGTTTTTCTTTCATTCATTGCGTTTACGTTCTATATTTTAATCGATTCTTACACTTACCTATGTCAGTGTGTGTGTGTGTGTGTGTGTGTGTGTGTGTGTGTGTGTGTGTGTGCGCGCGCGCGCGCGCGCGTGCGTGTGGTGTGTGTGTGTGTGTGTGTGTGTGTGTGTGGTGTGTGTGTGTGTGTGTGTGTGTGTTCTCTTCACTCTGTGAAATTCACAACACAAAAAACAGCATACAATTTATCACTTGGCGAGCTAACCCACAAAAGGGTGTATTTGATTCATATGAAACTGAACAAGAAAAATGTGTTTCTTTGTAATGCACGCATGGAGGGGGAGAAGCTGGGGATTAGGGGAAGGGTGGTTGTGGTGGTGGTGGTGGTGATGGAGGTTTGGAGTGGGGAAGAAGAATACCCAGACGTGAGGCAACATTACATGACTGAACCATTCCCGCAAATCAATTGTTAAGTTGTGGTTATGTTTGCTTGGTTTTTATACCCCCCCCCCCCCCCCCCCCATCCTCTCCCCTCTCTCTCCGTTTCTCTGTCTGTCTGTCTCTCTCTCATGTCTATGTTTAGTGGGTGTGTGTGTTGTCCAGTGTAAATCTGAATTATTTCCTGAATTCTTCGATTTCGTTTTTTCTTCACTTACATCTCTTTCCCACTGTCTATTAATTGTAACCCCTTTGCCAACACAGCGCTTTTTCATTAATAAGAATTGTTGTGTCAGTGGCAGTGTCAGGTTCACGTCGTCTGTCTGTCTGTCTGTCTGTCTGTCTGTCTGTATGTATGTCTCTCTCTCGTCTCTCTCTCTCTCTCTCTCATCGCTCTCTCTCTCTCCTCTCTCTCTCTCTCTCTCTCTCTCTCTCTCTCTCTCCTTTCTCTGTGGCACGTATGTTAAGGTGCGCGCGCGCGCGCGTGCGTGTGTGTGTGTGTGTGTTGTGTGTGTGTGTTGTGTGTGGTGTGTGTGTGTGTGCGTACGTGCGTGTGCGTGTGTATGTGTGTGTGTATGTATGAATCTGTCTGTCTGTCTCTCTGCCAGTCTGTCTGTCTATCAGCTTCAGGGATAAGTTTCTTCAGGGAGAAAGGGCTGGAGTGGTTGGTGTTTAACCATAAGCTTTCGTCGTGGGACAGCAGGCGACACAGTCACAGCTGTCTTAAAAACAGAATATAAAACGTTGGTGAGAGAGGTAGACATGACGAGGAGAGAAGACGGAGGTAAAGGGGAGGGTGGGTGGGGGGTCGGGGGGAGCAGGTGAGGAAGGGTGGGGAGGGTGGGGTCGGGTTTACTTGGGTTTTTCTCTTTTGGGATGCTGAAATACAGTGTGCCCGCTCATTTTTGCATGGGTACAGGGATTTTTTGTTTAGTGAGAAATGAGGAAAAGTTGATACAGTTGGAGGGAAGGATGGGGGTTTGGTTGGGGTGGGTTGGGGGTGGGGGGGGGAGGGAGGGGACCGCGCAGCTTGCCACAGCTTTGGGAGAGGGCATCACGGTAAACGTTGGGCATTGTTCGCGTGCGCGCGCGTGTGTGTGTGGTGTGTGTGTGGTGTGTGTGTGTGTGTGTGTGTGTGTGAGTGTGTGTGTGTGTGTGCCGACATTTAATGTCTTACTGGACAAAAGTAAAGGATATAGATTCGAGTGGAGGGAGAGAATTTGTAGTGTTTGTCGCGTCTTCTCTCTCTCTTCTCGTCTCTCTCTCTTCAAGATCGTCCATCTCTCTCTCCTCTCTCCTCTCTGATCTCTCTTAGATCTGCTCGTCAAAAATAGGTGGGGGAGGGGAGACCATGAAACTGTGTTAGCTCGTTCAGATCAGGGGTCAGGTTCGTCTGTCAGCGTCGCTCTGACTGTTTCTGGTTGAGCATCCTGGCAAAGATTGGGGTTCATACCTAATTATGGTTGGGCACAACTCTAACACTCGCACGGCTCATTTTTCCTGCACCATGACACCAGCTATAACGGCACAACGCCGCTCCCGCGCGCGGGCGCCGGTGCACACAACACAGACTACACACAGTCACACACAGTACACACACACACAACACATCACACGTCTTACACGCAGGCACGCACTCGCACGCACAGCCACACATCACACAGGCACACAGCTACACACACCACACACACCCGCACATCACATCTACAACACACCAAACACACCCACACAGCTTACAAGCTTTAATTCTCTCTCCAGCTCATCTGTTCCGACAACCACCAAAGCAAAGTTCTGGCCTTTGTGCAATACTATCCTCATTGTCAAGCGCGGTTCCTGATGAAGAGATAACAGCGGCTTCGACACATATGTGAACCTTCCTGAGCATTATTCACCTCGTGCGCCTTGGTTTGTATAGAGAAAGATGTCGGGATGTGGTGATTGGCATGTGCTGTTTTGGTATGCCATACCGCTTCGATGTTTTGCTTTCTTGCAGCTGATGGATCAATTCTGACAAATGCTGTCTCATCTCGTCTTCTGGTGTGGGCTATGCACAGTCATCCTGGCACAAGCGGCATGTGTCGCGTACATCCATGGCCTAAGGGACCTTTAGTTTCAGTTTTTAGCGTGGGCCTGCAGGCAGGCGCCGCTTTCCAGAAACAGCGTCCATAGCCACACCGATAGTGTATGGTAAAACTGAGGTTGTAAGGCGTTCGGGAAAAAGCTGGATGCAAGCATGAGTTGCGCAAAAGCAGGCAACTGAGAGTGCAAGAGTGCCAGGCCGGACTAATCTATTGCTTCACCAACCCCCCCATTTTGTGACCGGACGTCAGTTAAAACTCTTCATTTTCCCACAACTGTGATCAATCATAGGCCCGGTCTTGAAAGGGAGCACAACCATGGCAGGAAATGACAGCCAGGCGCCTAGTGTGCGATAGGATGGACAATAAATCGGATCTGGTGCTGTCGCTGTGCTCAAAAAAGCGCTTAGGTGGTGTCAACAGAGAGAGAAACAAGTTAATGAGAGCTGTTCATAGATCTCTTTGGGCTTGTAACTGTCTGCCGTGAACATCATAGAAAATCATATCTGCGGTGGTGTTTTTTTGCTTGCCTCTGCTCGTGGCTGGACAGTCTCATCTCTATCAAATCAGCGAGCAGCAGTGAACATCTGTTCAGGCAGGATGATGCGGCGTTAAAATATTGCCAGGAAAACCACGCCCCGTGCTGAGTAGGAAATATTCCCCTGTGGTTGTCACATGCGTTCGCTCTTTTGTGGCTCACTTTCACCCTTTTGGTTTTGTGCCCGGTGATATTGACGGTTACTGCATCGCTCGGAAGTGCCCAGAGCAATAGTCCCCCACCCTTGCCAAAAAAAAAAGAAAAAAACATAAAGTGGGCCGGAGATCGGTCTGGGAATTTCTGTAGGCGAGCGATGCCCACTGACTTAACTTGAAATTTACCGAAGGAATCCTACTCATGTCGCCCGGGAGCTTTTCTCGTCCCCTCCTTCTTTTCCCTGGTTTTTTTATAGAAGCGATTGATGGCTTTTATTGTTTCCTCGGAGCGTCGGGATTCGTGTCCTGGAGAGTCGAGGTACGTGCGTTGTGGGGGGGGTGAACAATGTGGCTGTATGACCTTTTATATTTATACACTAAAAGGTTTGCTGAGTAATAAGTTGATATAAATGGAACTTCCAGCCGCTGGCCGATGTCGCTGTCTCCCTTCTTTGTCAGGCGTGTACCTATTTAGGCCTTCGGATGATCGAACTGATCAGTCATGCATTTGAAGGATGTGCAAAGCGATAGGTTTTATGTCGCGATGTTTTAGGGGTGTCCCTTCTTTAGAAGAAAGGCTTAGTGGCATGTGGTTCAGTTGGTGTCACTGGTTGTGTTGGTCGCGCTGTGTAGTTTGGTGTTCCTCCTGGCTTAGCTAATGTCACAAACTGTTCCTATATTCCTTCCTGACCTGGGATTGTCTTCGCATGCATAACCAATGCTTGAAATTATGATCGTGTTTTTACTGAAGATTTATCTGTCCATCGAATGAGCCGCTGCTGGTAGCGTGTGCTTCATCACGTTTTCAGTTGTAACATAGTTCTGTCAATCTCTTCCTCTGCATCATTCTGGTCAACCCATCCTGATGTTTCCTGCTTGGGTGTGCTAGCAGTCCTGGTTTGCAAGCTGTTGTCGACCGTCTCTGGAATGCTGAATTGCGGCACCATTATGCGGCCCATGCACTTTGTTTTGCTCCTACGGGTCCTAGCATGCTGGCTCTGGCGTAAAGATCTTTGAAAGAAGACAAAGACAGCTATATATGGGTGCTCTCAATAGAGCGGCTGCCTCCCCCTTGTAAGCCTTGGTAATTCTGATATCTTGAACGCTGTGAACTGTCTGCACAGGCGCCTTTTGGATATTGTGGTCTAATCATGTGCTCTGAGTGTTTTGACTCTCGGCGGGTTCATCCATCATATCTCATGGACCTCATGGATATCTTTGGGAGCTTTGATGAGAAAGGTGTTGATGACGATGCCTCTATTCGAGCACAAAGGGTGAGCAAAGAGGTCACAAGCATGGGAGTTTTCGTCCTGATCCGTTGACCATGCGATGCGATAAAGCACTGGGCTCAAGGGTGGTTGCAATCTCAATTCGAGGTAAGAATCGCCAAGAAGACCACTGGTCCAAGTCGGGTGTTGAGGTCGCATTAGAGTTTTCTCGTACCAGTGACATGGCAGCACCTAAAGACCTTGGGGCGCAAAGTCGGGTGGCGGAATCCGAAAAGCGGCGTTAGAATCAGCCTAAGACGAAGCTATTTGTGCCTTTTTGTGAGTCCGTATTGTTGTGATGGAATGCGAGACATATGCTGAGGATCATTTGGCGAAAGACCGTCTCGCTTGGCTCATTATGTTTAAAGCATGGTAGACGTACTTGTGTGTCAACTGATGAGTGTCAAAAGGGAGCCACCAGCTGTCTGAGTATTCTGTGAGTGTCATAAAGCTTTGGTTGTTAATCCCCTAGTGAGGCGATTGCCAGCTGACCTGATGGATCTTTAGGTCGGGACGACCGAATGACAATCCACAAGCATTGGGGGAAGCGCCTCGTCGTGCTGCTCTCTAGCTAAAGCCTTGCCCTGTCCAGAACAAAGTGGAACTTCTACAACGCCTTGAGTAAGTGACGACGTTTAGACTCAGTACTGAGTCTGCTGACAGTGTTCTCCCGAGCTCACAATCATATCGTAGCTAGACAGTTCATTACCACTAGGCGCTCATTCAGAGCGTCATACTGTTCTGGTCAGTGGCTGTCCTTCCTGTCCATCCAGAGTTCTTCTCTTCTCTCACACAAACAGGCTCTCGTTCCTCCTTGACAAGGCAGCTTTGGGAAAGCTGTTGATGTGTGGTTTGTGATTTGTGATTGTTCAAAGACGAAGTACGGCGGTT